>JAQFZY010000952.1:0-19599 GCA_034696285.1 Hypogastrura burkilli
TTCTTACAACGGCCAATTACTTTGGGGCTTCCGTTGACCGTTCCCAAATTGAACCTGTTGCCTGTACTGGAGCCCCCATCCACCTGACCCACTTCCGGCCCACTTGAGCCCAGACAACGGCCAGCAACTCCAGTTCCAGCCTCATCTGCATGCAACTGAAGCCGAAGAGGTAGGGAGACCGAGTCCTCGGCGTGGTTCCCAGCCCAGCCAGCTTCCGCCTGGGCATCGCAGAAGAAGAATGACAGGAAGTAGGTCTGTTGGGCTGCTGGAATAGCTACTACGCTCTGCCGGGTTCTCACAAGTCTTGAGGAAATCAGAGGAATTACAAGGAGAACCAAATTGGAGTTTCTCAATGTCAATGCGTCAACCGTATAGGACCCAGAGGGACTTCCCCCCGTACTAGCCTAATCAACAGGAAATATGGGAAGATGACACATAACCTCTCCCAACCTGAGCTTCCTCCACGTGACAGACAATAAATAAATATAGAATAATAGGAGGAAGTCCCTGGCCTGGGAATCAGGAGTAAGTTGGGTCTATTAAAAGAGTGGCCAAGGTGTGAGCGCCGTGAGACGATTTTTCCGAAGCCCAATCAAGAATCAGAGGAAGTAGGCCGGGCCCTTGGACCCAAAAATCCTGAATTAATTACGCCGTATGCTAACTACGTTCTCTGTGAGGACAAAAAAAAAGAGTGAGCTGACATGGGAAGGGACTACATGACATATTACCAAAAAAAAAACCTTGGCTACATTGTAACAATTAAGACCCTTCGGAGAGTCCTGGAATATGCATATGAATGCCTATTCGTACTCGGCGGCCCTGCATAATTTAGGAGCCAGCCCGAGAAGTCAAGAGGACGCTAAAAAAACGGCAGCTACACTTTTTTCTCCTCTATTTGCATCAAATTGGAGCTACAGGTGAGATCGAGCGGCCTCAACCCTTCCGCCCAATTGCATCTTCCTCCACGGATTAGGCTACCCATCCCTTCCGCTACAGAACTCAGCTTCCCCTTTTTCTACATGAATTTGCATAAGGGCCCGGAACCAAAGGAAACGGGAGAGGGGAAAAAATCCGGGCAACGTCTCCCTCATTACTTGCCTGAGAAAAAAAAGTCGGGGTTTTTTTTTCATGAGGGGGACCCCAAACCGAAACAATGGGACCCCAAAATTACCATAGTCAATCATATACAAAGTTATCCTCCCCATGCATGCATAAATAAATAAATTGGGGCTGAAGGGAAAAAATCGGGGAGGGTCACGGAAAAAAAATCCGAATTCAATTGAACGGGACCTTCGGGGACGGAAAAAAAAGAGCCGTTCATTCAAATGAGCATTATGAGCCCGGGCCGGGTCACACAATAAGATTTCACACTATGGTCAATTTAAAGTTCGGAGGCCCCTGGAGCTAGAAGAAACCTGGTGCGGGCTCCTGGTAATGCCCGGCCTCAGCTCGTCCTGCCTCAAGCTCCAAATGACGTTATGACGCAGGAGGTTCTATACACCTGGACCTTTCTTGCAAATTGTAAATAGCTAAAGAGCCGAGGTCCAAACAGGGCTTGAGGTTTGGGCCTTACATAATGGGGATAGTTGCTAGGTAGAGGAGAGGGGATGGCCTGAAGGCCAGGATTTGCAAAAAACGGAATTCGCACTAACTAATATTCCCAGCCTAATTCCCTCCACCTTGAGGAAGGCTAACCAACCCGTTTTGAGTTTCAAATGAAGAGAGGGGATCCCACTAAATTGTCCATTGTGGCTCCCACACTTGGGAGTCGTGGCCAAATACGGGCATTAGGGTCTCATATATGGGAGTCCAGGGAGTAGTCGGGCCGGATTTTGCATGGGACGGCTCCCTAGGCGTAGTTGTAGCTCTTCGGCCCATTACGTCAGGCCCAGCTCCTCCATCTCAAAGGCACCTTGGACCTCCACAACAATTTTTGGTGGTCCCCCAGGGGATCCTCAGAACTGGGAATTAGTAGACATGAGAAGGAGGAGGCCTCGGAGCGCCTTCCTCAAATAAAGTAGACTCAGTGACTGGAGGACCCAAAAAAAAGCCCGTCTTAGCTGAAGATGGTCGTGATCTCCTTGTCCTTGATGTTGGTCACTCACTCGGACCCCATATATTGTTCTTTGGTTGGGCTATAGTGGGAAGCGGCCGCTTTTTCCGCCCATTATTCCTCAGCATCATTATCAGAGAGATTTAGGAAGGGCTCGAGTTCTCTCCTCGGCTCGTTGAGCAGAGGAGGAAGCTTCTAGGGACCAAAGTTTTAATTCCATGGGACTGGACATTAGCAGGAGGCCTGGCGGCGAGACGGACAAGGCGGACTAATCCACAAGGAAGAGCCAAGGAGCTCCGTAAGGGAAGGCGGAGTAATGAGGAGATGAGGAGACTCACTCCTCCGTCTCTAAATCATGCTTAATGAGCTGGAATCCGAAATTATACTTCATCCTGGATCCAGCATTATTATGACATTGTAAAATACGGAATTCAAGCTACCTACATCAAATCCTGATTATTGTGACGGGAATTATTGGCACTGATCACTAAGCCAAGGTTGGGGTAGTTTAGGCTAGGCTGGACTTGCCTCAACTTGGTTAGAGTCAGTTAGGTTAGGTTCTCTTACTGCTACTGCTACTGTAGTACAAGTACAACCGATATAAGGAATCTAGATTAACTGCGTGCCAATGGGCTTAATGTATGCAGGAGCTCCTTCATGGAAGCCCATAGAGAAAAGGCCCTGCTGGAATTCAGGTCAACCGACTCGGAGCATTAATTAGGTCTCCCGTAAGTTTCGCACGTGCGAATTTAAGTTCCCCCATAGCTCCTACTAAATACATACGTATGCCTATAGTATTGGGATTGGGAGCAACGAGGAATTTGGGAATGGAGGGAAAGGCGGCTAAAATATACCTTCCAATCGATCCGACTACTACTGGCACGGCCCTCACTCAAACTTATTTAGTTTCCAGTTCCTGGGCTCATGTCCAGCCCCTACCCAGTATGACTGTCATGGAACCCTGAGGACGGTCCAGGGGCTTCAGGCCGCGGCGACCTGAAACACCACAACTGAGCCCCGGAAACTTTAGCCCGGCCCCAGGAGCCTGTGGTTCCGAGCTACCGAACCCCCTGTCAGGCTCAACCTTGGTCCAGCCAGAGCGGGCTGGACGGGCCTGATAGGGGCCCTGGAACAGGAAGTCAGACTAACCACACCTAATCGTTAGTATGCCTCCAGGTCCTGGAGCCAGGAGGAATATAAGGTCTAATCTTCATGGGAAAGGAGGATGAGATCATAAGCTCAATGAGATTTTTTGTCACCAGTCGCGCTGGGCTTCTGTAGATACTATTCAAGGTGAGGGAGGGCTATGGGCTTATATGATTGGAGGCCTTTCCCTTTGGGGCCGGCGGCGGGGGAATTTAGCTAACTTAATTAAGGCCCGAGCCTGTTTTCTTCCAGGAGGGGAAGTTTCCCGGATGACGTCTGTGTACTGTTGTGAAGGTCCATGTATTAGGTAGTGGCCATGGCTAGGCTTCCTACTCCCAATTGGCGGAGGAACTGCTAATAGGCAGGAGGACTACTAGTGGGAAAAAGACAGGCCTGCCTCTGTTCGTTGTACTCCCTTCTTGTTTGTGCCGGGGCCAGGGAGGATGGATGGATGGATGGACAGGTTCGTTCACTCTTTGACTTTGAAAAGGTCGGGAGGACAGGAACACGAAAGTTCCAGCCCAGCCCTACGCTCCAATATCTATGAATCCGTGCAAATTTGGTGCGAGGCCCAAACTTAGGCCAAATTCAGGATTCACACAATCCCGGCTCTGGCGAAAACGACTGCCTACTTTTAATCATGGGTTATGGGCTGGTCCAACAAAGTCAGATTAGCTCAAATGTCCCGGATGCGCAAATTTCCAAATTGACAAATGGCCACGGAAAATGCCTTCAATAATTGGAATTCGCTTAGTAAAATATACTTAATAGGGCGTGCAGAGTTAGGGAAAAATAATTTTAGTAGGTACTGACTATAAAAGGAGCAGAGCTAGTCGAAACTAACAAAAATTAAGCTAGTATAACCTAACCTCAAAATGAAGCCAGTGTATAACCTAACCTAACCAAATTTAAGCTAGTATGACCTAACCTAAAAGTTAAGGTAGTATAACCTAACTTAACAATTAAGCTAGCATAACCTAACCTAAAAATTAAGCTAGTATAACCTAACCTAAAAATAAAGCTTGTAAAAGCTAACCTAACAATTAAGCTAGCATAACCTAACCTAAGAATTAAGCTAGTATAACCTAACCTAAAAACTAAGCTAGTATAACCTAACGTAAAAATTAAGCTAGTATAACATAACGTAAACATTAAGCTAGTATTACCTAACCTAAACACTAAGCTGGTATAACCTAACCTAAAAACTAAGCTTGTATAACCTAACGTAAAAATTAAGCTAGTATAACCTAACCAAACCAAAATTCAAGGTAATTTAACCTAACCTAAAACCTGACCAAACTGAAGGTGGCTTGACCTATCCGAGTAGTAGCTAACTTACCCTAACCAAATCTGAACTAATCTGACATCTGACCCAACCTAACCCAACCTTGGTTATATGATATGATGTAAGCAGAAAGCAGAGGAAATAATTTCTTTCAAGAAAAATTAGTTATTTTTCTAAGGTTCCATAACACGAACTCTCTCTATGGCAACATATGCCTCTTCCAGTCTAGAAAACTAGTTTTGAGGAGGGAGGGTGACAAAGGTTATAAAGCTTTTTCTAGGAATTATCTCTTCCTCCATACATTAGTTTCCTCCGGGCCTTATCACGGAGCTTGTAGCCTTTTTTAATTGAGAGCTACTTGAAGGAAGCCTCCATTGAAGCCTTCATAGTATAAATATTATGCTGGCCAGTGGTACTGCTACTACTTATAGCCTTGACATTGGATTCTGCCTCATAGGCCTGGACCCTCCATAGTCCGGCCAGCCCCGACCGATCCCCAAGACACAATAAGTTGGGGCTCTTGAGGTCCATTGAGAACTCTGCGGCCTAACCCGCCACCCAAGACATGTGTCGTCCTCTCTATATGTTTTCGCAACGTCTTTCCAGAGCCGAGGCCCCTTATCAATTTGACATTGACACCGGAAGGAGGGAATGACTTATTTATTGGAGAGTGATGTGGGAGTGCCAGGGCACAGATGGCTTCCCCTCTATACATCTATACATATTATATGTAAATTAGCGCCCTTACGTAAGTTCCCATAATGGGCCGTGCTATACGGGAGAAGTATTTGCACAGGTTCCGCATACTATCGTAATTCGCAATTCGCAATTCCCTCCCCGCAAAAAATTTGGAGGCTTAAGTGCTCCAACCACTACACTCTGTATGGTCTCGGAGAGGATGGCCTGATGCTTACTATTTACACTGACGACGCCTGACGACGACGGCTCATTATCTTCCATGCATATGGAGCCCAGCATCCAGCCCCACTCCCTCACTCCTACATATGTTCATTACAATGAGTTTCCTAATCAGCTCCTCGGATTGTATAACAGGTCCCTCTTGTATCCATATCCTAATCTAAATTCGAGAATTTAGTCAGAGCCACTGGGACTCGGGAGGCTGAAACGAGAGCCGATTTATATTTACTTATTCAGGGGTTGGGGTCGGGGATTCAATTAAGAAGGAAAATGATAGTCTGAGCCGGTTCTCAGGATCCACCTGTAGGCCCAATCGGGTTCATCTCGAATCTGGATTTTCAAATCCTAGGCAAGGGCTTAGTTCAGGCTAGATCTAGTTAGCTTAGGCTGTTCCTCCAGCAGCCTGCATAAGTGATTGCCGGGGAAAAATCAGTATTGTTAGCAACAATTCCTGAGTTATGAACCCAATCCGCATAATTTGGCGTTGGGAGTTGGCTCCTCTTGGCCTTGGACTGAATTGAGGGTGGCCAGAGCCACAACGTGTTACTATGCGTACTTTAGCCTTTCCCAGCTGTGTGCCTGTCCATGGTTCTCCTCCCTGCCTCCTGATAGGGACCCAGTAATAAATTAGATAAAGGAAATGTCAACAATGGCTCTCGTATTTATCCAAATGTTCCAGGAAAAGAAAGGGAAATGATGTCAGTCCAATGGGGCTGGGGATTCATGGATCATGGATGAGCAAATTGCAAAAAAAAAATAGACGGCCTAATGGGCATTGTACACGGAGCCAGGTAGCCGGAGCATGGGTAAAAAAAAAAGCTCCAAGGGGAACCGTCCGCCGCAAAAAAGAGCCTAATTTGCACAGTGAGTGAGAACTCCGTGGCTCTCCGTCCTCATCTTCATTTCCCTTTCATTAGAACTTAGAAGGTAGTTGTAGGGAGGGAGTCGTAGAGGTGTATGGATGATGGCCCATGGGAGTCTGTTGGTGGGGAACCAAGGATGTCAACCTTGAAGCAGGAGCTTGACCCAACAACCACTCCGCTCACTTCTCAAGCCCTATTACTTCATCCTATTGTCGGGCCTAGTAGTGAGATGTGCCAACAATGGAGGAAGGCGGAGTAGTCGTCGTTGAGTCAGAACCAGGCCGAGTCGGAGGAGGAACACAATGGGCAAGAAGTAGTGGAGGATTTAGAAGGGAGTTCTAGGAGTTCCCATAAGTGAAAGGAAGTCTGTCATCAGAGGAGCTAGGCTGGCGCTGAAAGGACTCCGCTTTCGATGGGGCCCAAAATTGGGGGATTCAGCTGGAATTATTCCGCCCTTAATTCCTGGATATTTTTCAACATGTTGCTCTTTGCCCGTCTTGGGCTACTCGGGCCGGAAGGGGACCTGCTGGACACTTTGGTCCAGCTGGTTGACCAGACAAGGACTCTATTGAACGATTGAATGGGACTGAATACGGATCCCGACGTAATGCTAGGGGTCAGGCAGGTCACACGGCCTTGTACCTGGAAGATGGGCCCAAGGAGCCCGACCCAACACTTTCCTTCTCATTCCAGGGAGCCCTTATGCATATGGACGGTGAACGGTGAACCCTTTCTTAGGTGGGAAAGGGATGTCCTAATATTACACACGTCCCCGGGCCCCTTGACCCTGCCGCTATTGAAAGGGAAAGGCCAGGCATCTGCCGATACAACATACAACGCAATAACAATGTAACTGGACTTTTCCGGCCCTCTCGGCTATTACCATTCATTAAGGGCTTGTGCCCTCCCGGGTCAAATTAAAATGATGAAATACTTTTCAAGGTACACTCCGGCCTCATTTTCATCTGCCTGAAGTTATATTCCATTGTTCTGAAGAGGCACAGAATCCGTTGACCCCTTCGCCTGACTTAAAATACATATAATAGCCTGTAGTGCGTACTCTGACTAGACAGATGGACTTATCAATGTAGAGTGACAACCGCAGTATGGGGCACTAATAATTAGCCGACCCAGGACGGAAGCCAATGATAAGACCCAATAAGATGGAGACTGGAGTCCAGGCTGGCCCTTAATATTAACTCTTCCTGTACTCCTTGCCCTTAATTATGGTGCTCATCGTAGAGCTCGAAGGGGCTCTTCTAGGGTTTCCTATCATACCGGAACACGGAGCCTGACCACGGGTCATCCGGCTCTCGGTCAAGGCGGGAAATCTTAATGAGACGACTTGGGACGCCGTATCTTCAAACCTCAGGTTTATGGTCAAGACGGGACACATCCTGCCCCACGCATATATGTAGGCTTGGCTTAATTTAGATTATTCTACTCTAGCTACATAGCTGCAGACTAGGCTAAACCTTATTGTCCTGCAACCTGCAGCCTGCAACTGATATACCAAAATGAGCAAGGGCCGCCTCGTTCTCACGATCTCCATATTCCCAGAACCGTCTATAGGGTCCTATTAATAGGTTATATATATGTAGGTACTGACTGGAGGAGATCCCTCACAAGTCTCACCTCTTAGCGGGTCCAGGTTTGGACAATAAGAAGGTAAAGGGCAAGGTGAACCTACAGTAATAGTAATATTTAGGATCCCTTCAATAATGAGCCCTTGGACTTGGACCCAGAGCAACCTGCTCCTATTTTTGGAGTGACCATGACCACGGGCCTTGGCCTTTACCTCTAGTACCCTTATACCCGTGGGAACGTAAGGGCAGGGACTTGGTCTGAAGCCAAAATAAATCTTGCCGTATTCTACTAATCATTTTGATACATCAGTTCCCTGGAAACTTTAGCCCCAATTACGCTGGAGATGTAATGTAAGGGTTGGGCGGCGGGCTAATGGGTAGCTAGCGGTTCGGCTTAAGCAGTTGACATGCCGTAAGATTTAGACCATTTTAAAGGATCATTCCATGTCAAATTTAGGTTTCCCATACTTACGCTGAAGACAATGAAAGGCTTAAAAATTATTTATTGTTAAGTCTAAGTTTTGCGGCTTTCCTCAAAATCCAAGCAAAACTCGTAAAGTCAGTGCTACATAGAAAATTGCAAACTCTTAAGTGAGTTGTGCAGAAATATTGCAAATGTAAAAATGCGAGAGCTGAGATGTACGAAATGGAATCATCAGCTGAAGCCGAAATTGTACGTCCACCTCCAACGCCAAAACGCCAAGTATCTAACTGAAGAGCCGTCCCTTGACCGACCCTAATGATCCCCCTAATCATTGACACATAGTTCCTCCGACATTTTTATGGTCCCCTGGTTAGGGGTGCTATAAAGGTGGTAGAATCCGAGACTTACCTGATGGATGTTGCCTTGAGAGTGAGTAGGGATGCCGGGCCGAGGAGTAGTAGGGCGAGGAGAGGTAGGGCGGATGACCTGGGCTCGGGCTGTCCGGCGTATGAGGTGCGGGCACTACATTATGGTCAGACATTAAGAAGTCGGGTGACACAAAAAAGAAACCAAACATGAGTACTGGGCCTTTTCACACATTTTTATCTAATTTACTCCAGATCGTCCTCCTGCGTTGTTCTAACTTATCCGGGACCGCGGGAGCCTTCCAGGGAGGCTCCCCGCCTCCCGCAAACACAGTCCATATTTAGACTCTAAAAAACGGGAGCCGGGGCCCATGTTCCCGCTCTCCTGCGGAAACGCTCTTTTAATGGGCCTATTTTTAAACGGGAGAGTCCTGCCTCGACGCAGATTCGGCTCCTCCATTAGGTGCTAAGTTCTCCCTTACCCATTTTCATTTCCTTTTCCGGTTTCGGGGCCCTTCTAAAAAAAAAGTCATTGTAGCTGGCTGGTCGGGAGGACCCAACTAGTTGTTTTAGGCTCCAATTTCGGAGTTGAGACCTAATTTGTCTGACTTAGGGGAAAGAGCTACACGTAGCATAGGCTGGTAAATCTCGGCGGTCCTACAAGGTAGGATACGGTAGAGGATTTCCGGGATGGGGGACCTTTGGATAAATATAAATCCGACCCGTTTCCGTATGGGAACTAATGATCATCATCAAGGGCCCTTCATTTGATGACTATCTGGGATCCCTAGATCCTGTGAACTACTTAGACTAGCCGCTGAAGGGCCCCGCTAACGAAGTTGTGTACTATAATGACCTGGAGTGGGCTGGAGCCGAGCCTTGGTGTCATCGTTGGAGGTGTGGCCGGAACTGCTGCTGTCCACGTCGGAGACCCCGCTGTCGGCTGGGCTTGGAGGGAGTGAGCCTGGAGAGAAACAAAACAAAAATTACCAATTAAGCACGAGTGTCAGAGAGTCCACCTTGTAGCCGGATGCCAAAAACCTGTAGAAGACTCAAGGCTAGAGAGGGTAAGGGCCGCTCTCGGAAACTTTGTAATCCTGGCCCACGCAGTGCGCATACTAAATACGCCCAAAGCACCTGTGCCCCTCAATCAGGTCCCAAGTCTCTCAAATCAAGTTTTCGGACTGGGAAATCACTGGAACCCGTTTCTTAAAATTTTTTTTTTTGGGCCCCACTTCCATTCAAGCCAGTTTTTTTCCTGGAATTTTCCCCCACCGAGCTGCTGCTGGGAAGAGGAAATGGGGAAGGAGACAGAACGCGAAGCTTGCAAAAAGATCAGATACGAATCTGAGGGTTCGGCGGGTACGCTGGGAAGCTTAGGGCCATTACAATTTACATTACTCGGGCCCGTCAAACAGGATAATCTTCTCGAGGCCCCGGAGGCCCAACGCCTAAATTGGAGGTACGGGAGCTCCCTCAATTCTAAACCTACGCTCGAGCTCCAGCCTCCACAAACTAGGTTAGGTTGGAATTTGAATTTACGCAGTCAGAGTCCCAGTATATTGTCATCTACTATTGAGAGGACTAGAGGCCCTAAAAAGTATCTGCTCGGCCTCCTTTCGAACCATGCTGAAGTGCTTCCTTTGGAGCCGCAAATCATTTCCACAAAATGACAAGCATCTGAGGAGGCTGGCTGTCGGAGGAAGGTGTAAAGTGGCCACAGCTCCGAGGGCCTCCCCATAAAGGAAATCGGAAATGGATACTAAAATTTTAGTGCCCGGACTCCTTGGGAAACTGACACTAAGCCTTGTGTTCTATTTCGGAGGGCTCGGGGATCCTCATCAAACTGTCACCACCTGAGCCCGCTCCTTCAAATGGTTCTCAGATGCTCGTCCAAATCCACCACACGCAGCCTAATGACTTCGAGGATGCTGGAAGTCTCTGGGAACCCGGGCCCGCCTGGACTAATTCTAAATTCCCCGTCAGTACATTCCGGGAGCTCTACAAGACGGAGCTGGGAGTCCCTGCCGAAGGAGCCGAGAAGTGTTTCTCTAATAGGAAGTAGTGTCGAAGTTATTATGCCCGCGTAATGATCCTCCTCAATTTTCACTTTCTGCCCAGAGTCTCCCCACTTGTCAGCGGCTCAATAATTATGGGGCTCATCATTACTCAGGGGTGGGTGGCGGGGAAGGAGGAGGGGGGTGGGGCTACACGTGGGTGACCTTTGGGCCTCTCACCGAAAAATCCGGAACAATTATAGGGAGAGCCCCGCTCCGGCCTTCCTGTGTCTTCTAAGATTCACGCCAGCGATAGGGCGAGTACAGTAATTGCATCCTACAGAAGCTGTACAAGGGATGTCATTACCGGCAGGGGCGGATGTAAGCGGGCGGCGGCCCTGGGCACAATTAATCCAGGTCTTTGTAGGATTAGCCTACGCAGGATTGGCGCCCTGAAGGCTTAATTTAGTTAAGCTTTGTATAGAAGCCTTGTGGACGTATGACAGGAGCGGCTGCGCAAAACCTTTGGGTGCTACCACGAGACTTAGGCTTCATCATAGAGCCTTATGGTGCTGCCACGAGCCTTGGAGCTTGGAGCCCTATCATCAATCTTAGGGTGCTACCGCGAGTCTTAGGGCGCAATAAAGAGGCTTGGGGCGCTACCACGAGTCTTAGGGCGCAATAAAGAGCCTTGGGGCGCTACCACGAGCCTCCGATGCGTACAATCAGTCATGGAGCGCTACCACGAGTCTTGGGGCGCAATAAAGAGCCTTGGGCGCAATAAAGATCATTGGGGCGCTACCACGAGCCTCCGATGCGTACAATCAGGCATGGAGCGCTACCACGAGTCTTGGGGCGCAATAAAGAGCCTTGGGGCGCAATAAAGATCATTGGGGCGCTACCACGAGCCTTAGAGCCTTATGGTGCTACCACGAGCCTCCGATGCGTACAATCATTCATGGGGCACTACCACGAGTCTTAGAGCCTTATGGTGCTACCACGAGCCTCCAAGCCCTACCAGCAGTCTTGGGGTGCTACCACGAGTTTTGGAGCGCAATAAAGAGCCTAGAGGCGCAATAAAGAGCCTTGAGGCGCTACCACAAGCATCCGAGCCCTACAATCAGTCTTGGGGCGCAATAAAGAGCCTTCGGGCGCTACCACGAGCCTTCGAGCGCGACATAGACCCTTCGAGCCCTACGATTAGTCTTGGATTGCTATCACGAGTCTTAGGGCGCAATATAGAGCCTGGAGTGCTACCACGAGCTTTGGGGCGCAATATAGAGCCGTAGAATGCTACCACGAGCCTTGGGGCGCAATATAGAGCCTTGGAGTGCTACCACGAGCTTTGGGGCGCAATATAGTGCCTTCGAGCTCTACCATCAGTCTTGGGGCGCAATATAGAGAATTAGAGTGCTACCACGAGCCTTGGGGCGCAATATAGATCCTGGAGTGCTACCACCTACCACAAGCCTTGGGGCGCAATATAGAGCCCTGGAGTGCTACCACGAGCCTTGGGGCGCAATATAGAGCCTTGGAGTGCTACCACGAGCCTTGGAGCGCTAGCTAGATCCTTGGGGCTACCTAAAAGGAATGAGGAAACCCGGCCGGGAGTACCCACCTGTTGAGCCCGAAGTGTAGGTTGGGCCCCTGTGCCCTAGGAGGCCTGCCGGGACGCCTTGGAGAGAGTTAAGGAGCGGGGAGGAGCCGGGATGCTGGTTGAGGATGCCCTGGAGGAGGGTCCTGGGCGGGGCGGTTCGGGGTGACCTTCGACCCTCAGGGTCCACCATCCCGTTAGGGGCCATTAGCCGTACTCCGGTCGTCGATGTGTCAACTGGAAATAGAAAAAAGGGGGAAATTAGCCCTGGGGGCTTGGAATGGGCCTCCATGGCAGACTTTGAGGCTCAGCCTAAAATTACGCCGTCATCCCATTAGGCGGCCAGTAAAAAACCGAGAAGATTTATCTCTATGAGAAGGAAGAGGCAAGTGGAGCGGTTGAGTGAGCAGAAAAAATGACTGCTTAATGGGACTAGGGACGGGGAGGAACAGAAATACCTGAATCTTAACGAGAACCCAAGGCCAAGGAAATAAAGACAACCTGCTACAGCGGAAATACAAGCCTGAGATGAAACATGCAATCCGCCTGGACCGAGAACAATGAAGAGCAGAGCGGAGGCTTATAGGCCGGCGTCACGGAAGGCTCGGTTCGGACTATATACCCTACAATGGGCCCTTGGGGGCTCCGGCGCTTCGAGGCGCTTATAAGCCAAATTGCTGAATGGCCGCTCCAGGGCCCTAATAAAACGGCTACCTACTTCTTCTGCCATTACTTCCACCTTCCTGCATGTCTGCCCAGCAAAAAATTGAAGACACACGTGGAGGCTCGAGCTAGTCAATCCGGGACCTCTGCCGGCCCATCATACCCTATACACCTTCCATGACGCAACTTCAAAGGTAACAAATAATAAATCAGGCTCCCCCAGCGGAAACTAGAAACTCCGGAAATCATTATTAGTCCAGGACTCACACTTACGAGCCTTCGGAAGCGGAATACGGATTCCACCTCACACTACTCCGGAATTGGGTGCCTGGCGTATCTGTGCGTGAGAGGAAACTTCAAACCCCAAACTCAATGAGTTAGACACTTACTACAGGGGAGTTCATTGGAATTGGAATTAGGGCCTGCTTTACTGCCTAAATATAAATTATTCAGTATCAACAGGCTCTAGAGAAATTGTATTTTGATCCAAGGGGGGATCATGAATAAGGAATTATTGAAATTGGTTCGGCTAGACACCAACGATGTGAGTCAAGGTCCGGCCCAGACTCACAATGGGCAGAAACCAGAGAGTCGGATCCCAAGACCCCTCAATTTGAGATCAAAGGGACAAGGGCTCCAGAATTGCCAAATTCAAAGGCGGTTTTTCCAGGCATACAGAGTTTTGGCTTAAAAAAGCCCCCATTGAATTCCGCCTAAAAAAGTAGAGGCTCTGCCTCCAAAATCGCCGCTCCTGGGACTCCGTTCTGGTTCTGCTCTCTGTTCCCTCAACTGACACCCAAAAATAACATGGTTGGGAGTCCTGCCTAACTCCAGCTACGGAATATGCATGGAATTATGTAACATCAGGAGTCATAAAGTCCAGACGCCCTCCCTCCACAGCAGCCAGCAGCCTAGAGTTCCATTCGGTCCTGGAATCTCAGCCAAGGTCAAAAAGATACCTCCTCTGGGTTTCATATATGCCTATATACTATAATACTGATTCTCTTCTGGAGATCTTCCCAAAAAAAGACCAACCCCTTCACTGGGAACTCCGGACTCCTACGCTCTCACACATAAACAGAAGAAGTGACTCCGGGTTCCCAGCTCCTTTTTTCTGGGCCTAAAGGACACAACCATCATCATCACCATCAACCTCAACGGTCGGCCTTTAAAAGAACCCTTATGGATCCTCCCCCACGCAGCTCGGATTGGTATGCCTCTTCCCATTACGTTTTTTAGGAGGATCTCGTGCCCGTACAAATATATAGCTATTTTTTTTTACCGGAAAATGGAAAATCACTTTAATAATAAATTACTTGCATTCGTAGTGTAAGGTTGAGTTGGCCATATTAGCTTAGCGCTGAACTCAATATTTTCAGAATATATTAAGTTAGGTTCAGTTTGGACTCTTTAAGTCAGGTTAGGTTCAGCTTCAGCTTATACCGGTACCGCAAAATTAAAATCTTAAAAAATGTTATAAAATGATATTAAATTCAAGGTTAGGCGTTAATGTGTTCCGATAAATGTTAACATGATTTTTTCCGAAAAATCCTATTTAATCTCCGTCATTAAATACAGGATTTTTCGTAGGGTCTTAAAATGACGTATCCCGCCCGCACCTCACCTAGAGCCTAAAAGGAGCCCTTTCCCAATCCGGACTAGAGGTAGTCAGTAAGGGCAGAGTCAGATATTTGCAACTCCAATTGGCAACGGAGTAATTCGCAATTCCCTCTTACGCAAGGACTTCCTTTTGAGCCGCCTCTTATTTGTTCCGTGGGGAATTGAGTACGTGGCTATATAGCTCGGCACTCTGTGAGTGACCATGATCCAAATAGAGACCATTCTCTGCCTCTTGTGCCTGGTGGAGGAGGAAGCAGGGGGGATGGGGATATGGATTCCATGCATACCTGTCATTGATTCCCCGTCATGAGGTCCCTGTGGTTCCTATATAGGGGCAGCCTGCGTGAGTAACGAACCGAATCAAGAGCCAGATCCGGTTTTCCTTCCACAGCACATACAGTACTACATACATAGGGCTCTGGTTCGTGGTCGTGGAATGGAAAAAGTGTGAGGGCTGACCTTGACTCCGATCATTACTCCGGCTCCTCCAAACATAAAACACACTCAGGTCTGGCTCAACTATCTCTCAACCCTTTCCATAGAGAGAGGGATCCAGAGTTCCATAGTAACCCACTTCCTAGGCCGGGAGGGCCAGAAGGCCGTAAATAGGGGATCCCATCCTCGGTGATAATAATACTCAGGAATACCTTACTATCATATGAGCTATCGGGCTAGGGCTAGGCAGGGTTCGATTAGGTCACTATTCAGATTCAGACTAATCTCCCCGTTACAAGGATGATCCCCATCCACCGTTAGGTAAATATGAAGAAGATCCTTTACCATGATACTGTAGCTATATGTCAATACGGGGGCTGTCCACTCAGTTCCGGCACCTAAAGTGTGGACTCTTACACAATCTTAGTCGGTAGTCAAAAAGCTAAGATCAGGTAGCTTAGGCTACATTAGGCTAGTCTATGTTACGTTTATGCTAGCTGAAACTCTTAGCTGGGATTTAGCCGGCTCAACTCATTTTTCTTGAAAGGAATATATAGTTGTTTTCAAGCTAATCATTAATTGTTTTAGCTTCGTTAAATATCGATGTATACTATTACTTCTACGATCTACTCAGAAACTTAGCTACTACCGGGAATAGAGCCTTCAATCTAGGGAACTTACACCTTGATGTGTCGCATATGTGTTACACCTTGAATTGGATGAGATTGCACCTTAAATAGGGCTCATTAAATAAAAATATTCAAACTTCCGTGACAGCCCCTGTACTTAACTGGCCTGAAACCGTAGCCCAGCTAGCTTGGAAATGTCATTAGGACTCAGGGCTCCTATTTCCTACTTCCCCATCGGGGAGGGAGCTATTTAGGGAACAGGTAGTCTCGTCCCATATATTCTCTCTAAAGAACTTCGAGTCATCATAACGGTGGGCTCCGTATTATTGGGAAAAGGGATCCTCGGATGTACTGTAAGCTGGTAGGATCCCTCATCCCTCCCCGGACTTCTTTATTACTCTGTACGGTGGCCGGGGAAAAATAGTAATAATATACTCGGGCCCTGGATCTGGGAAACTGGAGCAAGGGATAAGAAGGGAACCCGTAGATCCAAATAATTTACTGTAGATCCAGACCCAACACATCCACACACAAATAATAAATAAAGGGACGGCTCTTTCCGCCCTGACCTACATTCCGGAGCCCGACCTATTCCCGGCAGGTCCCACAGATTGGCCGGTTCCCGTTGCCAGGGGGAACCACCCAAAAGTCTCGGGGTTCCTCCCATATGGAGTAGGAGCTTGGTTGAGGTCCCTCCACATGACCGGGCCTCTTGACCTATTTAGGGCCGGGAATCTGGGCCAATCCAGTCCCTCCGGGGCTCGCTCGGTTTAATAATCCAGGCTCAGCGTAGATCCTAGGCTCGGCCTCACTACTGGCCAGGAAATCAATGGGCCCGGCCCTAAATCTTCTGCATGGGCATGGGAAGCCCAATAAAGGGACGTGTGTGAGTGTCCAGGCGAGGCGGGCTTGACCCAGACACGCCTGACCCAAATTGAGTCAACCTAAGACACGGAAGGGCGAGGCGGGCAGTTTATGACTACGACTCCGGGCCTCAATTAAGCCTAGGAGAGCAGGATGGAGTCGAAATGGGGAGTCTGGGCTATTGCTTTGTTTTTCGGAGGACGAGGCGAGGCTACTTTAGGATTCATTTATGCTCCGAGGCCTTCCAGGACCAACTGGCTGGGTCGGAATTAGGTCAACCCGGACTCCAGTAGGCGGAGATAGAGAATGGGACCCGGCCTACAGATACATTGGAAAACCTGATCCCCTATTTATACTTTTATACCGTAGTAGGAGGCTCAAGTCTGTATCAAGCGTAACGGGCTGGGAGTTCTATTTACGATCCTCCTGTATTCTTTATGACGAGGAATAAAAAGCTGGTCGCAAAAAAACTGTTTCATATATGTATACCTAAAATTAAATTAAATTATCTAGAGATCTAAATTAATTGAATTAATAAATAATATGAATTTGGTCAGAATCTAGCATGGAAATATTGTCCCTCTCCATTATGGAGCTTTGGGCTGCGTCTGGAGCTCTTGGCTAAATTGGACCTTGTTTCTCCCTTTAGTGCCAATTTAGGAGTGGGAGCCGGAAAGTAGGCCGATGCACCGCCTCAAAAATAGGAGGCACGTAGTCCAATATAAGGAGCCGAAGGTTGCGGCTGCATTTAGCAGGGAGCCTAATCCCTAAATCCGCGAGGGAAGGGAATCATAGCTGAAGAAGACGAATATGGAGTAATCCTTACGTCAGAGGCTTTTCGCACTCTGTCTCAATCTAGCATGTGGATGAGCCAGGCGCGGGAAGGAGCTCGCTGCGGGAACGCATAGCGATACTAGCTATTAGCCTCTACGGCGCTCCTATCTACATCCCTGTGAACATCTAATGTCATAATACTCCCAAGTCCCATTCGTGACAGCACAATGAGCCTTCCCAGCCCCCTGCCTTGTTGTTCCAAATACTTTCACTATCAACGGGAACTTTTGCACAAGTTCATTATACATTATGTATCCCATTACTACATACATACATCGTACAGCCTACCTCTACAAAATTTACGACCAAGTCTACCTTTACCTTTACATTTTAGTATTGGCTTTGGCTCAGAGCCTAGGGACCATTCATGTAGTAATGTACCTTGTGTCTCTGTCGTTCCTCCTACTACAATACAATACAACCTAGCACAGTTATCTCTACAACTACCTCAATTCACACACTACTACTGGCTTAATCTGGGTTGATTCAAGGATCCCTTGCCTTCTGGCTGCTCCTGGCCCAACCTTCAGGAGGCCGATGATCTGACATGGTTCTCGCACAAATAACCTAGGTAACGCAACGTCAATAATTGCGACTGCATGAAGTAAGGGGGGGGGGAGGAGGGGGGGGGGGTTATAAATGAGGAAAGAGTTAGAGCCTGTTATAGTAATAGGAGTTTCTTAAAAATCGTATAGGGAGGGATAGCCTTAGCCTACTTCCTTTCCTTCTCCAAATTCACAGTCTGATTGGTTAGGAGAAGAGAGGAAAAATCATGTACAGGGGCTGAGTCTCAATTAGTCATAGATGGATGACGTAGGGAAGCTGGGCATTATTCCTGAAAGTGACAGTGGATACTGTAGCCCTGCCTGATAATGAACTAGACTCTGCGTAGTCGGAAGTCGGTTCCCTTTCTGTCCCGATAGGGCCATAAAGTGCCAAAACTGACCCAAACCCACCCCCTGTACGGATCCTCTGTTTACTACACAAAAGCCAAAGGCCTCAAATTCGGATGAAGCTGAACTATGAGATCTCCAGGCCTTATCTCTGGGTTAAACCCACAGTTCCAGCTACAGAGCCCTCTTCCTACTATTCATATCTAATCCTCCCCGTCTAAATACGAGGAGGACACAGTGAAGTAATAAAGTGACCTAATTTGATAGGCCGCCGAGTGTTGGAGCTGTCAGTATAGCTATTAGCTATAGAGAGCGTTTACACACCTAATTGGGTCATAGGGAACAGGCACGCCGGACGGCCTGGTTGGAACTAAGAGTAATGCAGTTTCGGGCGTTTCGTCGCCTGCATGCGGGTTATATAAGGAAGATGTTGATTTTTTCAATCAAATTATTCCCTAGCTCATAAAACAATACTAGCTTAATTTAAGTCGGACCCCGTCAGGCTGGCACAGGCTAAAACTGGATGTTTGCTTGTAAAGCCATTTTGAGGAGAATCAGTAAGTTTTAGCAAGAATCCAGCATATTTCCCCCCTATATGCTATACGCACTCACAGTTACAGCAAATATCCTCCACGGCATGCTGGTATGCTCTAATCCAGGCCTTTAGGTCTTAGTAGTGCTGCTCAGGTTCAATTGAATTTTATAGGGGGGGGGAAGGGGGAGGGGGGCCTGTGCAATCTATGTTAGTAGGACAAGCGAAAGTTATTCTATAGGCCCATGCACATGTGCTCCGGCAAATTCGTCCGTTCACATAATACTAACTAGCCTAGCTATTTGGGGACGTAATAGTACCTACTACCTTGTAAATAGGAGTAGTGCACTGCTCCGGCCAAGAGGAGCAGAACGAGGAACGAGTTGGAAGTTTCCCTACTAAAACAATCAAGGCCTGAATGGGGGGAATGGGAGTGATTATGATTATGATGCAGTTGATTATTATTATTGTATTAGGCCCCTACTACCTCTTTATTATACGGAGGGACGTGATGGGGTCAAGGACTAGTTCATTACGTCCTACAGCTATGTACTACTGCAGCCAGCCAGAGGAATGAGGTGGGATTGGAACTAAATAGCTAATCCATAAAGAGCCTCTCCATTCTCTGTAGCCAAACAATAGGTAGAAAAAAAAGGAGTTTCCCTTTCCCGTGCTCACTGGACCACGGCTGGTGCTGGTGATAGGAAATGAGGATGGAGACTGATGATGGACGGAAATCATTTCATTACAATTTACAATTCAGAGTCGTCAATGGTACAGGAGTAGTGCTTCCTATTCCGCTCCCAAAATAACAATGTGTATGGGTAGGGCTTCTATGCAGTATGTACGTACGTACTTAGGCTGGATAGGATATACAATACTAATGATGGCTTTTTTT
>JAQFZY010000953.1:0-19595 GCA_034696285.1 Hypogastrura burkilli
ACTACCTGCAGTAGCATAGGCTCATGTACATCACCCGTGACAACGTTAATGAATCTAATTATAAAATATGTTCAAGTACTATGATGGTTTTGGTTTGAAACATGACTTATGACATCATCCCTAAAAATTTGGAAATAAAAAAAATATACTCCTAGTAAAAAGTCGCTGAGTATGCCTGAGTGCTCTAAAAAGGACGAAACAAGTTATATATATATTAAACCATAACTATTTTGTGAAGAGTCAAAGTTCACGAAGTTCAAAACCATTCTTACATGGTAAATTATTGAAAGGTTCTGTGTGCGCCGGAGCGCCCTATTCTTACCTGGATCAATCAAAACAAAATTGTAGTCATTTAGTACGGATACAGCTTAAGTTATATTTCCAACTAAAGTCCAAATACGATCATGAGTGATTCACGGAAGCTGTATCATATATCAGGACTTGCCAAGAGGGACCTTCGTGAACTTTGACTCTTCACAAAATAGTTATGGTTTAATACATATTTAACTTGTTTCGTCATTTTTAGAGCACTCAGGCATACTCAGCGACTTTTTACTAGGAGCATATTTTTAATAGGGGTAATATAGCTCATCTAATCCAGCTTACAGAGCCCTACCAACGCCGTTTGGAATTATAGGGTATGGCAACTTGTTTGTCAATTTGTTGTCTGTATTTCCATTCAACAATTCTCGACTCGAGTCACTGTGTCATAACTTGTATGAAATGGTTTCATAAATAAATTAGCCGTTTTCTTATTCGATACTCTTGTAATGGAGCGTGGAGCGTAACAACGTAACAACAACCTTTTGAAAAATAGCATTGCGTCAAACTAATCCGTACATTGGAAATCACCATGATAGCATTCAATTATCCAAACTAAACGCGTTATTGGAACAAAATGAAAACACCGTGTAGTTTTCGTGACGTTAGTAGTATCATGAGGCTGATTAGTCGTAATAAGCGGCTCTCGGCAAAGTATCAGCAGCTGGTAAACTAAGCTAACAAAAAATGTCAATAACGACCGACATTTATATCCTGAAACACATTAGACATTCTACTCTATCTCGTTACGCTAGCCTCATTGTAACTCATTATACCAGGAGCTGCGACAGCGTTAACACATGCTTTTCTTTAAAATTTCACACTACATGTGTCGACATATTGCACTAAACGGTTCAAATATATTACCATGGACCTCGGATCCGCGAATCGAGGATCTACGCCAGAGGAACAAATATTTGATCACCGCTGGGACGCTAAGAGATTCTGGTATGAAAGTATTGTTTATTACGCGGATTCGTAATTCTAAAATAGTAATCCATTTTTTAGTTATGATACGCCAACTTTTTAAGTTACCAAAGAATTCGGTTCCACAAAACTAAAATTCGTATATTTAACATACCGCATGCAAGGCGATCGCGGCATTAATATGGCATACTGCGCAAGCAATACCGGACGTCGCTCGTTTACCGTCAACTTTTACGAAATCAATGCGGCTGGATTTCTTCTCTAGATGGAAGATGATTTAGACTTGGAACCAAAACAAAGAATAAATATCTTCAACGAGGTTGCCATGGATTTTATTAAATTGAACGTTGAAAGGCATATGTTCGATAGTCTGTCACCGTACTCCTTAACACGAGAAATGTTACTAAATATGGTGCATACAGTAGAATTTGCGATAGAGAATGATATATTCTAATAAAAAACACATGACCTACAATATATATTATTTTACCCACTTCAGTTGATTGTACTCCTACATATCTAGTTAACGCATTCAATTAAAACATTCCACTCGAGAATTTAGTTTTCAAAAATCTTGACTAGATTCAAGTTAACGAATGCTAAGAATCAAATGTTTCACAGGATGTAGAATTCATATATAAAATACAGGCACATATTTTAACTGGAATTTAGTTAACGAATAGTCAGAATGGACTAAGTCTTTAACTGTCAGCTTATCACATTATGTGCTATTTAAATACCAAATACTGCGAAAATATCTTAAATGATTTTATTTAAATAGTAAGAATGAACAAAAACAAACTTAATTAACGAAGGTAGATGCATTATTTACTTTCGTGTACCAGTTTCTAGGTGCAGATAACGGACTCGATTCTAATCGACGAATGATCAGAATGATTTAAATGCTTCTCTATGTTATAGGTCATAATGAACTAAAACTGTAACTGTAATGTAAGCAGTATATGTACTATTTATATACTAAATACTAGGAAACTAGATCTTAATTAGATTTGAATTGATGAATAGTCAGATTGAAATCTGACTTTAATTGTAAGCTAAGCATATTATGTAATATTTATATACCAAATATTGGTTCTAGATCTTGATTAAGACAAACGCATTATGCACTATTCATACACAAAACATTATACCTTCGTCAATTAAAAAAAACCTGAATCCAGTAATTGATATATGAATTCTACTTGGTGTTGTTTGCTTACACTGAAACAATAAGAAAATTATCGTATATAATGTGCTTCTATTTTAAGTATTAGTTCATACTGACTATTCGTCAATTAAAATCCAGTCAAGATCTGGACCTAGTAATTCGTATATAAATAGTAATTCATGTTCTTAAGAAAATCTTAAATTTAAGTTTACTTTATGTTGTCTATTTGTCAATTAAAATATTAAATCCGTATTTGGTATGACTAGTACATAATGTGCTTAGTATACAGTGAAAGATTTAGACTATTTCAAGCATTCGTCATTTAAGCTTCAGTCAAAATCTAGGCCTGCATTTCATAAGTGAATAGTTCATAATGTTCTTAGCTTACAGAAAAAGTTAAAGTTTATTTTAATTCCGACTATTCATCCAGAATCCAGTATTTGGCATATGAATAATTCAAAATGTGTTTACCTTATAGTAAAACATTTAATTTATTCTGAGCATTTTTCAATTCTCCAAAATCGAGTCTTTGGAAAAAATTTTGGGTTCATTAATTAAAATGTGAATAGTACATAATGTGCTTAGCTTACAATATACGTTTTAGTTCATGCTGAGTATTCGCAAATTAATCCAGCTTCTAGCCGCAGATATAAATGAAATAAACCTTTGAAATGTGTACGTTCTTATCACGAATCACTATCAGACGAGTAGTTTTATTTATCAATTTTTTATCTAATCATGTAAATACATCTAACCAATAGTAGGTCGTATAGTGAGCAAAGTATTGCCTACAACGTAGCATCTTGACTGACTGATACAAAAAAAGAAGTAACTATGATAGGCACATATGTATTACAGATGTATACTAAACCAGCTTTACTGGTGTAAGGTAGCCATTTGATAATTTTAATTGGTAAATTGAAAGTGTGGAATGTGAACAGTACATCGTATTTAAATGTAGCAACGACATTGCTGAGAATCCACACACAAGCAAAACAACTACCCAAGGTCAACCCACTTCTCTTTATGCATTTCGATTTAAGTATGGTGTAATTATTGCTGCTGACTAAAAACGCATCAAATATCTGTTTTACACAACACATTGTGCGACTTTTTTAACATAGTAGGTGTTGCAGGATTTGTAGCTATCATACACACCACAGTGAGTGACTTTGACTCATTGCTCATACTTATATAAACTATGCTACACACAAGCGCTTCAATAATTACACTGGAATACACACAGTTACCATCGTCAAGTCCGGATCCAATTATCCGTATGTGTACTGCTGCTGTTATTTCGAAAGCCTTCCATCCAACTAAATTAAGTGGAGGACCCAAGAATTTTTTATTTTTTAAGGTAATTTAAATTTCGAAAATAAATTTATAATTAAATCTCACTACAAAAATTAATGTTTAATATAATTAAAATTGTAGTAGTGAATAAATATAACTGTTAGTTCCGCGTTAGCGCGAACTTGTTGGCTATATAATATAATCTTTATGCGTATGAATAAATGCAATTAATACAAGTTATTAAAGCAACCAACATGTATTTTTATAGAGCTGCGGCTAAGTCAAATAAATCAAAATGATCATCAAAAACTAACCAACATAAATCGACTACATTATTATATAACTTTAGGCTACTATATTTATATTATCACAGGCAAGGGCATTTTTCTACAGTATTCATCTACTTCCAAGCCGAGCCCCATTTACATACATAGTACATAGCATGAGTACACCCATAGTATAATAAAATAATACATACATGTGTCCTTTCTTCTACGATCCCCAACCAAATGAGATTTATGCTATATGATAGGGAAAGGGAACTGTCTGGAGCGGATGGATGATGTAGTCTGTAGCAAAAAGAAAAAAAAAATCTTTCGTCTACGATTCTAGCACTCTGTACTCCAATGATCCCTCATCGGTCCCAAACATGTCCTATAGCTTATGCTATAGGACTCTGCACTGTATGTGCATAATTTTGGAACAATAATTTACACAAACATTTGAAAGCGTGATAGCGGTGGCACATTCCTTTTATCAGAAGTGCCAATTAGTGAGGTGTCCTAACAACAACGGTTTCCGGGCGTTGCCAACTGTTGACAGAAATGTTATATTTATACAAGTAACGACCTCGCCTTCGGCTCGTGTCTTTACTTGCGCACGCGGCTCCGCCGCTTAGCGGGCTTGGCTCTACGCTTGGAACTAATTAGTACAAATATTTTCTTAAGTAAATAAATCGATTACTTAATTCTACAAATAGTTTGATGTAAGCAAGCCAGGTCACAGAAACAAAGTACCTACGAACTGTGATGCTAGATGCTGCAGGTTACTGAATGCCTTCTATTTCTGTCTGTTTCTTATATCTTACCTGCAGAGCAGCGTCTAGCATCACAGTTCGTAGGTACTTTGTTTCTGTGACATGGTTTGCTTACATCAAACTATTTGTAGAGTTAAGTAATCGAATTATTTACTAAAAATATTTGTACTAATTAGTTCCCAGCGTAGAGCCAAGCCCGCTAAGCGGCGGAGCCGCGTGCGCAAGTATAAGACACGAGCCGAAGGCGAGTTCGTTACTTGTATTTCGCATTTTTTCCTGCAGCGTTATGAATGAAATTTCGCATTATTTTCTCTCTCCGCTATTTGGTTATGTTATCAAATGGTTGGACCACGTATAGTTTTACTTGGGCGGTATGTCAAGTCAAAGTGATTTAAATAATTCTGGTCCTATGGTTGTTGTTACGGACCATGGACGAATTGAAAGTGTCAACAAATCCCTTTAGGATTTTCAGAAAATGTAAAAAGTCTAAAAAATCCGTTGCTAGGGGCCCCGTTTTTGGCCCTTAAGGTACTGACCTCTTGACCCTAAAAATCTCAAGTTCAAACTGGATCTTCGTACTGGGCATAACTTTTTGCTGGCGAGAATTGGTGGGTCTGGGTTGAGAAAGCGATCAGGATCAATCGGACAGACCAAACCTTGGAGTAATTTTATAATAGTTAGATGATATAACTAATTATAACTAATTAGTATACATTTTTATTAAATTGCATATTTACAAATATTTCTGCGTCTAACCGTATAAACAATTTTTTTATACGAAAATAATAAAACGCATAATACATAATAGCGCTACGTCCGGTTATGTATATATATATATATATATATAAATATATATATCAAAAATATCTAATCTATATATATATACATAGATTATATATATATTTATATGTATATATATATTTATATATATATATATAAATATATATATAATCTATGTATATATATATAGATTAGATATTTTTGATCTCAATCGGATTTATTTGATTTTTTAAAAAATGGTCAGAAATGGTCTGACTGCATCTACCGGTTCTGCAAGAAATATACATATATTTGTTTGTTTACTATGGGCATTATACATAGGTGTTCTTACCCCTCGTACTCACAGGACATTTCACGACAAATCACTTACACATATTGCATATATTGAGCATTTTTCTAGTACAAGTGTTGCTGCTGAGCACAGGTCATCCGAAGATCAAATATATGACACATTTTTATTATAATGTATTCTTTATGTTTAGTACCTTGTTCTAGGTTTGTAGGCTAAACTCTTTAGATAGGTTTGTACACTGGGACTGGGTGCTGTTCGTGTGGAGTTGGAGGAAACAAGAACTCATTTGCATATGCTCGACGAGTGAACGTAATGTCAGGCATCAGGCCCGCAAATGAATTCCTCCTTTTACACGATCCCATGGCGTCCTACTAGACGCTACTCAACACTCCTTCCCCCTTTTAGTCGACAGTAGTAGTAAAGTGTGGGCACTGGGCACGGGCCATTGCTCTATGACTCTCTGTATCCTATTAGTATTTCCTAAAACCGAATTTGTCCTACTTCTAAGTTCAACTACCGAAGTCCGACTATTAATAAAGTTATAGTTATTAATAATTCGGAGCCCGTGGTGTGGTTTTTCTGTACGAGTCTCCGTTCTTTCAGTAGAAAATTCAGTCTGCAAGTTAGGCAGGTAGGAAAGTGCATCAGGTGGCACCGTCAGAGGTCGGGAACCCAGTTGCCACCCTGATAGAAACTTGTCGTATCGATCAGGCAAGCGCTGAAATGTACTGTATAGCCTTGCTGATATTACGTTTAATAATTAGTTACATATACATATAAAAGGCCAAGGAGGGGGTATATTTATTTAAATTATTATGGTTATTTTTAATAAGCAAAGGTCACGTAATGAGTTGGTAAGCAACATTAATTGAAACTTGCTTCTTTCTCTGCTTTACGTTATTTTCACCGTAAACCGGAAAACGTTTTGCTAGGACATATTTCAATTACGGGTGTATGGACAGGCAGACTGTCTTTTGGACTAATTTTAGCCTCCTCCTCTAGTGTCAGTGAAGTCCATAATGAAATACATTATTCTAGTGTTTACTTCTGTCTCTTACTACATAGTAGTAATAGTAATTAGTAATATGTATTACTTGGTACATACAGCCTTATAACTGTAGTGAGTTTATAAAGGCTGTGTATTTCTATGTTAACGTGTAGGTAATGCTAAGCTAACACAAAAAGTTACTAGGTCATTTCTGTTGCTCCAAGCTATTTCTTTCCCTGCCACAGTGCGACTCAGTCAGTCTCCTTCCAGCAGCGAGCCTGCAAAGTGCAACTACTCTATCAGTAGCCACCTTTTGTTTGTACAATAAAGTCTATTACAAGTTTTGATTGAGTAAATAAAATTCTGTAGTAAATAAGGTACACAGTCTATTAAGTACTTACCAAACCATACAAGTTGGTCCTTGCTCACCGAATTTGAACCAAGTTGTGG
Organism: Hypogastrura burkilli; assembly: GCA_034696285.1. Classification (NCBI taxonomy): domain Eukaryota; kingdom Metazoa; phylum Arthropoda; class Collembola; order Poduromorpha; family Hypogastruridae; genus Hypogastrura; species Hypogastrura burkilli. Next base: position 7,259 of record JAQFZY010000953.1, read on the forward strand.
CTTTTCAGTGCCACCTGAGACTATCGAACCTGTTTGAAAGGCGGAGGAGATTCAAGACGTGACGTAATAATAAGTGTCCGGAGCTACGCACTGAAAATCTTAAGCTCTATTAAAGGTGCGTACCGTCCATCAGCTTAAGAGCAAGATTAACGGGGTTCTCGTTTGTTGAGTCCACAGACACCGCTCGCCCCCCTCCTTACCATGAGTCTGACCGGCGGTACCCCTACCCTGTCCCTGTCCCTGTTGAGTTATGGATCCAAATGAAGACACGGACTCTGTCTCGGGCCTACGCCGGACACAGAAGACGAACGCTGGGATTCCTCTCGTCAGGTACACGCCTGACCACGGAAGTGACCCGGCTCAGCTCAACCAGCCATCTGATTCGACCCACCTGTTCACGCCCGAGGCTAGCGGGCTTCAGCCATTCAACCCCTTGACTCAACGCGGAAAGGCCAAGTTCGGTCCTTCTCACCATTCGAGCGACAGCGGGCGAATAACCAGACTCCTCCGCCGGAAGTTGGAGGACAAACGCCTTGCCGAGTTGGACAGGGCCGATCGAGAAGAAGAATTAGAGTTGGCGCAACAGAAAGCAGCCAAGAACCGAGACCGGACCGAGCTATCCAAAGGGAACTCGTAAAGAAAGAGACACGCGTCCAAGAAGCGGAAGACGCCGCGGATAGTGACGACTCTCGTGAGATGACTGGGACACTGGCAGTGGTGGCAAGACTGCTCTCAAGGAGGAGACCAGATTCCAGGTCCAGAGACAGGCCGAAACTTACATCAGCGATGGTCAGTTTCTTACCAGAAGTGCGTCACAGACTGGCGGTGAGAAGCCAGTACCAACCAAATCTGAGAGCTCAGTCCCAGCCGGAGGGACCTGCCCTACGCAACGAGAAGCCTTGTTCCTAGTCATGTCATTGTTTGACCCCCACTGTTTGGCTTTAATTCCAACTTCACCGTGAAGGCAAAGATCCTTCTCCAAAAGACCTGGAGGTTCCCTATCCCACGCTGTTATTCCTCCCAGTTCTTTCATTGCAAGGACATCAAGCTCCACGTGTTCTGTGATGGGTCAGAACAAGCCTTCTCAACCGTCGCTTGTATGTATGTATGTTTAAGGAGCGAGAGTAACTACTACAGAAAAGCACTCTCGGCTGCTGGGGCCGCAGACGGGCCTATTGCAGACTCTCCTAGACAGCTTTACTTTGCCGGATTACTCCCCATGTGATTTCCGATTGAGTCTCCCACTACTATTGATAAATTTCATGAGTTCAGGCATGGGGATGTTAGGAAGATCCTTGGTCACCACGAATGGCGTGCCGAATATCTGAAATCGCAATTGACTGTAAGATTCACAGTCGCCTAAGAAGTGGTTTCTTGTCTCCTCCATATTTAGGGTAGATCGAGGTGTTAGACAGACCCATTCGTTTTAGATGACCATTTAAAGTACTATGCCCCGTCACTACCTGAGTCAGAAGTCTCAAGGACTCCACAGAATCTAGTTGCTTTCCTCAAGGTTTCTGGGAAAATTTGCTTTGTTAATTGTTTGTCCATTGTACCGCGGACTTCTTTCGAACCCAAAAAGTGTACCAGTACTTGAAACGAGGCATCTACTTAAAAACAATAATAGTAATTGTAACCCTATTTTCACACAAAACTACAATGTAGTCGAGTGTAAAGCTAAACCTCGAATGAGAATGTACGTGTGAGACTCTATTATGATTATGAGCAGTTCCGTATAGCTTAAATTCGCGATTTATTTTGTTTAGACTTCTTTAAAAATAAAAAAAATCCATGATTTTTTTTTTAAATCATAGATTTTTTGTTATTTATGCATGATGTAAGCTTTTAGTACCGTAAATGATGAAAAAAACACTATATTAAAAAAAAATCAAAAAAATCTTGATTTAAATCAAACATATCATATCGAGTTCGGACTTTTCGGACATTTCGATGCTGATTATATTTGCGAGCTAAGAAACAAGGAATAACCTGCATAAGCGTATTAAGTTTCCATTTTTCCGTTAACCACTAGATGCAGGTTGCCGAAAAAGTGTGTTCAATGCTCTTCTTATTATGGTTGAGGTTGAGGATGTCGTGTTGGTCTTTGTACATATATAGTAGTATACGCAAATACATTACATGTAAATAGAACATAATTGCAGTCGTCTACCATCTACTGTCCGCTGCCATTGTCACCTGTCATCTCATTTAACATTATTCCGTGTTGGCAAAACTTTCCCAGATAGTTAAAGAATTTTCTCATCCTTTTCGTACCGTGGCCGTCAACAGACATAGTAGCGCAAAATACATGTCATTTAAAAATACGTATTTCAAATTCATTTTTATGGGCACAGGGTATTTTATTTTGTATTTTATATATCTGAGGTCTCAAGTATTTTCTAATTGAAGCAATAACTGATTGAAAATACATTTTGTAAAAAACATGTACAAAATGTGTATATTTCGAGTCGTGTGGATTGATAGGTTGATTTGAATTTATAGCTTAATGTATGTGTTTGGAATATATGTATGAGAGTATGAGTACACCGGAGATGGGAAGCCGAATTATTCACCAATTAGACCAATTTATTATTGTCGAAGCGTTTCGGACTCACAGTTGTCCGTCGTCGGTCGAATTTGCTATCTTGGTATACATTGTCATACAGAAAATTAAGGGCTACTGGAAGGAGGCGTGGGTTACTTTACTACATTCGTGTATGGACTACAGACTAAATAGGAGTTTATTGGTCAAATTGGTTATTATAGTGGACAAATTCTTCATGGTCAGAGTGGGCTGAGTTCTGTGTTTGGGTTAGGGATTGTAACGGGACCAGTTTCGGGACCGGGACTTTCGGGACCCCCGAAAAAACGGGACCGGGACTTTCCCTTCAGTCCCGAAAAAATAGGGACAAAACATACATTTGGAGCCATCTACCGTGTTGCGCGAAATAGCACAATTTGAGTTCCAAATAATGCATTTAAAGTCTGTTTCTCAGAAATACTGTAATAACGTTCTTGATTTCTATCGTTTATGGCTAATCCGCAGATGTTTGTGCTTGATCAGTTATCATTCTGCGTCAATGCATAAATTGCAGAGTACAATAAGTTCCAAAAGGGCGGCCGTAGGTTGACGGAGCTATGGTTTCATTTTTAAACGGGCGGGCAACATATAAGCTATCGGCAATGTGCAAAAACATTTGAGCACCAATATCCGATCCAGACTGGAGCACGAAATCCCCTTAATGCACTCTATTTTCTTCCAGAACTATTTTCAGCGAACGATCTAACTTGCATTTGAGAGTTAAATTTTAAAAGTCATAATTTGAATTCATTGTTTGTTTACTTTTGAGTTTATCATAATACTATTCAATACAATGTTGATATAGCATACGTGTCAGTATCGAACAGAGTGTGTAGTAACAACGCTGTAAAAATTGAAGGTTAAAAAACCGCGGCATTGTTTGTTTTGATAATGTATTACATCCTTGCCGTATTTTTTAAATTTCGGGACCAAAAACCCGGTCACTCAAAAGCAAACTCATTTCCGCAAATAGCCGTATGGTTCAAAAATTATTATTAATTAGTAGTACTATAACGCACGTAATAGAATTCGAAAAAATCCATGCCTCCATAGTGGGGTCACGGGATGGCGGGGTCAAAGGTGATCGGTGGCACACAGACAAGTGACATATCGTTGGAAAGCTTATTTAATGGAGATTCCAAAAAGTATAACACTTGACCGTTTTGACCGAACATGTGACCTCAGGAGGTCAAAAGGTGTGGCTTTCTTTTGACTTTTGCCCACTTTAAAAAGGTGGGTCAGTCTTACCATGAAGGCACGAATTTTTTCTAATATTACTATATTCACTAGACTACCGCTACTTAGTACTACACTTTGCACCATGTGACCGCTGTCGTCTATGCTGTTCATTTTTCGGGGTCCATGACTTCAAACATTTTTTTCATGATGATGCAGTGTCGGTGTATCGGGGTCATAGTGTGCGAAGTAGTACTACTACTTAGTACTATCATATGCACCAACATAACCCACAATTTGTTTCCATATAAGAAAAAAAAAATCTTCCGTACCCACCTTTGACGATTTTTTTGGGTACCTTACACATGGACCCAACCAAGTGTGTTCTAGGATCAGGGTAGGGTCTAGTATAATGTACGATACATTTTATGTCGGATGGCCAGTTGGCCCAAAATCTAAATTTTTTGGCCTTAACCCTTTATAGGTGGATAGGTATAGAAAAAAATAAACTCCCAAAGTTGGTAGGTATTCCCGCCAACTCAACTCCGGAGGCTCCACCTCATTCTACTCCTTAAGAGTTGCCAGAGTGTTCTCCGTTCTCCCACAACAAACACTTTCTAATTCTATCCCACCACTGGCAACAATGTGCTGAGTTGACGTTCTCATCGCTGACCAATCCCCGCTCTTCTTCTTTCACTCTTTCATAAAATCTCTTTCTTCTTATTGTATTTACATTCTAATTTGAAAACGTGTGAGCTCTAGTGGCTAAAAATTGTATCTACGGGTTCAGCATGAACTACATGAAACTTGTGTGAAGATGGCACTTGTATACACCCATACAGATTTGAAATAAATTGAAACAAATCCTGCCGAACCAAATAGGGTCCGCCAACTGCCAATGCTCTCAACCTCAAGCGGACCGTATAGGGTCCATCAACATTGGGTTATCAACAAGGGTTAACCGGTAAGGTTCTTTCGGGACTTTTTTGCGGAGGCCCAGTCCCGGTCCCGTAAATTTCGAGACTGGAAAGTTAGTCCCGTTACAATCCCTAGTTTGGGTCAAGGACGTGCATAAATGCTATAATGCCATAATGCTTGGGGTCACTAAAACGAGAAATTAGCGTTGAGACCTGGTGAAATGTGGGACGAGAATCGGCAGATGATCTTCCAATTTGTCCAACTTTGACCGAAACGCCTCACGCCTTAACATAGATACTGGAATGCGGATTTAGGACTTTGATTCTATTTATGTATAGTATGAGTACACTTTTACCGTTGTAGGGTTGTTGTAGTGCATAGCGCATCTAATTTAACTAGTAGTCTAAGTAACATTGAAGTTAATGTCGCGAGCGTATGTGGTATTGAACCTACTCACGGTTTAGCCGACATTTCGACACTTTGTACGTACCATCTAATGTATTTTTGTATGTATTACGTACTACTATAGTCCGTGCATTTGAGTCGAACAGAATCCCATGATATACGACCTGTGACCATAATTCCAAATCCTTAGGATTTAAATCTACTAGGATCTTTGGTATAAGTTCGGACACTTCAATACCTATACTATTCCAATCACTTTTGTAAACTAAATTTCGGTGAATATTTTAAAGCATACCTATTTCAAATTGTCATTCACAAATTGAATACTTAATACAAACCGGTTGACGGGGGAATCGTAGCCAGAATACTACATTGCTGCAAGGGAAATTGAATATACTATATTCAACTACTATTATATTGACATAGCTGTGTTCCTTCGCTGAATAGAAATACTGATGCGTTCATGCGTTGGTAAAGGAACGACGTAGATCGGATTTCACCTGATTGTATCCTGGCAGCTGCCCAGGTCACGAATGAAATCTCGGGCTTCATCCCCGAGTAAACCGATTATCGACAGCAAAAGGTAGGAATTTGTAAAGGTCTGATACTCCCTGGTAGTTTCACCGTTTGATTACTTCAGCTTTTGCCGCTGCAGCACTAGCCTTCTGGGAGGTAAGCGGTTACAACAAGTTCCTAAACAAGTTATTGATATTAACTTTATCTAATTATTGATTACAAAAATCCAACTTTAGCGCCTTGGAGATTAAAGATTATATTTGTTACTACTGTACATATCCGGGCCTTAAGGGAAAGTATTCTATGTACTTTTGACCAACGATCCAAAACGGCAAATTTTAGTTTCACGAACCACGAAACTTGCTGTGGTATACTTATAAAGTTGATAACGTAAGTGGCAACTGTACAATTCTATACGACAGGCGAATATTTTTCGTTTCGTCAAATGGTGAAAAGTATACATTTTCTTACGACCCTGGCATTTTAAAGTACATAGTCAATACTTTAAGAAATATACTATTTCAAGTACTCCTACTCCTACTTCAACTATAGTTTCACATTCAAATAAAGATTAACTTGCTGTAATTGCATTTTACTGGAGCAGTTTTACATGTTATTAAAAAGTTTGTAATTTGTATTCTGTGTTTTCAAAATATGTTAGTAATTTGTATCTTAAATACAGTATTTGGTATTTTTCCGGTTTTGGATATTTTATATTTTGCATTTTATATTGGAACTGATTTTTGTGGCCTAAAATATATGTATTTAAAGAAAAAAAAACAATTCAATCAATCCATTTTACGCAACTATTACGTCAACAGAACACAAAAGTTTTAGGAACGTTGTACGCGGATGTAGCCAAAATAGATAGTTACGAAACCTCTTCCATTACTTGTGCTATTCGTGTTCATATCATAATTAACGTTTTAAATTTTAATACTTTTGTGGAGGAATTTCAATAGTCAAATAATAAATTTTAATACACAGGATAAGGATAACTATATATTATCAACAGGAAGCCTGAGCAGCTAGACACTAGAAACACGTCGCAACGCGTAATGTTCTATAGTCGTTTGAAAATTGAAATTTTTACAATATGGAAGACTTGTACTGGAAGACGTGAGTTACCACTGGAACTACTAGCGACACACTATTCGTATAGCACAGAATGCAGGCTGGTAACCAAAATTATCACTTAGTTACTTGGAAGTGCTTTCATTAGACCAGGTTCCCAAAGCAGAGATACTTGACGTAAGTGTACTCATCAATGCCGTGACTGGACCCTTCACGTCCAAACCCGGATTCCTTGATTCCTCCAAAAGCCGCCTCGGCGGCTGAAATGATTCCCTCATTGATGCCAACCTGTTACGATTATAAAAGTTATATAAAGTCAGTGAACGGGAAGATGCAAGCAGTAAGCATGCGGCAAATCCGTACCATTCCATACTGCAGTTCTTTAGCAACCCTCCAAATCTGTGGTAAATCATTACTGAAGAAATATCCCGCCAGCCCACTCTTTGTATCATTAGCAATCGAGACGACTTCCTCCTCCGATTTAAAGCTATAAATTAAGTATTTTATGTAGTCCTTGAAGCACAAGCTAAATATATGTATTAGTTAGTCTTCGGGACTGTGTGGCCATCTACCTTTTAACTAGCGCTACCGGCCCAAATACCTCTTCTTTGTAACATTGCATTGACGGATTAATGTTTGTTAAAAGAGTGGGCTCGAAATATGTCTTGCCCAACTTGTGTGGCTCGCCGCCAACAATAATCTTGGCACCCTTAGCAACTGCATCGTTGACCATTGAAGACACCTAAAACAACGGTAAGAAAGAATAGAGCTCACTACTATTCTACTTACTACATACATTGTAGAAATACAAAGGAAATAAATAATATGCTAACCTTGGCAAACTGGGCTTGGTTGATTAGGGGTCCTTGAGTGGTGTTATCATCCAAACCGTTTCCAATAACAAATTTCGACATCCCCTCCGTCAATTTTAAAATGAATCGATCATGAACACTTTCGTGCACCAGAATCCGATTAGTACTTACACACGTCTGCAAAAAACATTTAGAAAAATTTTAAGGTTGTACGAATTTTTTGGAAGCAGAAACTTTAACAGCTTTTTATACCTGACCAGCATTTCTGAATTTGGAGGCAATTACGCCGTTGACAGCCTTGTCCAAATCCGCGGATTTAAATATGATAAAAGGAGCATTTCCACCTAACTCCAGTGAAATCCGCTTCAGAGTGGATGAACACTGCTTGTACAACAGCTTCCCAGTTGCAGTTGATCCTGTTCAACATACCTGGATAGTTACTCCTATTGTTTTACGGGGATTCCTCGTACTTAGTTAATTAGGTCAACGTTCAATTTATCGCTCGACTCACCCGTGAATGAGAGTCCGGCAACGTCAGGACTATGACACAACTTGAGGCCGACTGAAGGAGCATTATCTCTGGAGCAGGTGATAATGTTTATAACCCCCGCAGGAATCCCCGCCTCGTTAGCCAACGCTGCAAGAAGAAGGGCCGAGAGTGGCGTGTCCTCCGCCGGTTTGACCACACATGTGCACCCGGCGGCCAAAGCTGCGGCAACTTTACGAGCAATCATGGCAGTTGGGAAGTTCCACTTGAGAAAGAACAAAATTACAAGTGAGCTCATTTCTTCCATTGACCTTTATGAAATTATTACCGGTGTGAGCATTCCGACGACTCCAATAGGTTGCTTCGTAAGAAGCAATTGCTTCGATTTTATAGGACTCTGCAGTATTTCTCCCTGCATTCAAATAGCAAAAATGGAATGCATATTATGGCGTCCAATTACTCCGTTATTAAAGGCTTATATTTCTTTGCTCAGGAAGATATGTTAGTTTCTTATGAAATAATATTAACGTTTCAGGAAACAATGTGGCGATGTCAGGAAGAATAAAAAACGTGCCTGAGAATATATAAATCGTGCTTTAAAATAGCCTAACCTAACTAAATTTTGTGTAATCCAACCTTTGAAAGTTAGATTGGAGTAAACAACACTTAGTTCGGTTGGGTCGTATGCAATTCTTACTTTGGGCACGTTGTAACCTAACCTAACCTAACTTAAATATATAAAGTTAACAAAGACACGAAAAAAAAACCAGGATGAGGTTTTGAAGGCATGAACTAAAGCACAGCCACATAATATTCCTATGAACGTGTAATATTGTTTCCTAAAAGAGTAAAAAATGTTTCCTAAAACAGTATGAAGTATTACTCTGTTATAAAGGGTAAGGTCACCCCATGGCGCAATACATCTTGAACTGATTTAAAAATGATTTTCACCGATCGATTTCGCATAAGGTTATTGTGCTAAATACGTCGGGTCAAAGGTGAAAGCTCAAGGCCTTGTGCCCATAACTCAAAAACCAATAAGCCTATTTGAAAACGGTTTTCGCCAATTAATGGACTTAATGGTTTGGTGTGGATTTATCATCCTTAATCGTTCGGGTCAAAGGTCAAGGTCAATCTCCAATCTACTCAACAAGCATTAGACCAATTTCTAAAACAGCTTAAGTAATCCATTTCTCATAGTGTTAAGCTATTGAATTTGTTAAGTCAAACGTCAAATTCAAGGTCTACAGTGTTTAACTCACGAACCGCTAGACCGATTTATAAACGGTTTATACGAAATGATTCCTGATAATGGCGATGTTTTACGGGTCAAATGTCAACGTCATAGTAGATACAGTCTGTGACGTTACATATTTTCACTCATCACGCTCCGCTCTTTGGCTATGCCCGTTACAACGGCTTATTCATATACTAGTAACACCAGAAATTCTGGTGATCAACAGTGGATCGTGGGTGATACAGTAGATCGAACAATATGCACGTAGGTATAAATAGTTTCAGAGAGAGGTATGCTGTCCATAGACTTCTATCTTCATCACGAGTTGTCGGAGTCATTTACTTAACGCACGCTCAAGCAGGGCCAGAGCTCCTACTCAAGGGTTCAGTAAACCGAGAGAGTGAATGGCTTTTTATGATTGGGATTTGGGATTGAGATTTAGCCTGCTGGCTGCTATACAAGCTGCTCTCTGCCTGTCTGGTTTGTTAATTTTTGGTTTTCACTTCATCTCAACAGCTCTCATCAACTAATTAGGATACATTTTATTAAATTGAATATTTAGAATATACAGATATTTTTTTAAGAAAAAAAAAATAATAATAAAAAAAAAACTTAAATAGTGAATAAAAATACTTCCATAGAAACATGTGATGTACTTTTTTTTAGAAATTCATTTAGGATGTTTTATTATTTATGTAAAAAAAAATTGATTATACGGTTAGGCGCACAATTTTCTGCAGAATCCAAATACGCTAATTAATAAAGCGTATATCAATTAGTTAATTAAATATGATTAGATGAAGTGAAAAACGAAAATTAGCATACCAGCCATAATTCAGTCTCATAAGAAACACATGTGATGTACTTTTTTTAGAAATTCATTTAGGATGTTTTATTATTTTCGTAAAAAATAATCTCTTACACGGTTAGACGCAGAAATATCTGTTGATTCCAAATATGCAATTTAATCAAATGTATCCTAATTAGCTGATGAGAGGTGTTGAGATGAAGTGAAAACTAAAAATTAACAAGCCAGACAGGCAGAAGAGAGCAGAGAAGGCTTGTATAGCCGCCAGCAGGCTCAATTCTCAATCCCAACCATAAAAAGCCATTCACTCTCGCGGCTTACTGAACCCATGAGTAGGTGTTCGACCCTGTCTGTGCCTGCGTTAAGTAACGGACTCCGACAACTCGTGATGAAGATAGCTAGCCAGGTACAGTACATATGGTGTGATGTTAGCAAGCCATGTCACCGAAACAAAGTAACTACGAACTGTTATGTTAGATTTATGAAACAGACAGAAATAGAAGGCATTTAAGAACCTGCAGCGTCTAGCATCACAGTTCGTAGGTAATTTGTTTCTGTGACATGGCTTCCTAACATCAGAGATATCAAAAACCCGGGTTTTATTTTTTAACCCATGGGTTTTTGGGTTTTACCGAATTAACCCAGTTTCTTACAATCGCGTGAAACGGATTTCTGTCATATTATTAACATGACATATCAAATTAATATTGCAGTGCTTATGGATTTCGGTGGGTCATATATTAATATGGTGGGTCAATTTTATACAATTTTCCACTTCTCACTCTGTTGTACGTTAAGAAAGCTTCTCTTCATATCTGCAACACGCAACAATACTAAATATAATTATATATGTTTTTAAATACACGTAAATTAAAATAATGATACAGCAAATTTCAAAATGGCTTACAGTAATCGATTTTTGGATTTTTTTAAATAGTAGTTTAGTGTTAACGAAGTTCACCTCAAGGACAAAAGTTCAAGGCTAACCGGCTTCAAGTGCTAGTAATTAATAAATGAACCACTTGATATATTATGAACTCAAAAACAGTTTTCACAATGATTTGCTAATGGCGCGGTGCTTAATACGGTGTGCCAACGTCATAATTTCTGTGATCTGTGATGTCACACATTGTCACACTCCGCTATTTGGCTATGCCCGTTACAACGGTGTATTCTTTCGTTAGCGCGGTATACTATCAATATGAATTAATGTTATGTGACTACAGAGTGTGGAAATTGGTTTCGTTACCAAAGCGTCATCAAAACCTAAAAAAAAATAAAACCCGATAAAACCCAAAATCAGGGAATAAAACCCATGGGTTTTACCCGGGTAAAACCCACTGCATTTTATTTTCCATCCCTGCCTAAGATCACACTATTTTTAGAGTTAAGTAATAGATTTATTTACTAAAGAAAATATTTGTACAAATTAGTCCCAATCGTAGAGCCAAGCCCGCTAAGCGGCGGTGCCGCGTGCGCAAGTATAAGACACGAGCCGAAGGCGAGGTCGTTACTTGTATTGTTTATAATTTATACGATTGAAATTGATTCACCTCAAAAGGCAACTCTTGACCACCAAACCTTCACGAGACATAGACAGAACATGACATAACAAGTTCCGCCTCGACCACACTCGAAAAAGAAAGCCAGGCCAAAGGCGATCCTAGACCTATGACCTAATCCTCTCCCCCGCCACGGTTTTACTAGACATGTATTACAGTATACAGCATGGGACGCACTGGGCTTTACGAACTGTCGTGCCTACTACTACTAGTACGTATGTAATATGTAGCGTTCCCTTTGGATCTTCTGCACTGGAACTGGAGTGGAAGTGGATTGGACTCAGAATTTGATACTGATGAGATGGGAAATGGATCCTTTGCTCTACTTGGTTTAGATATGGGAGATTAATATGAGAGCATTTGGAGGAGGGCTCAATTCAAAATTTGGGTTCTAGTATATCTGTATATTAAGTTTGAAATTAATAAAATAAGAGTCTTTTCGGCTTTTTTGGACAAAGTGTCTAGTATGAGTGTGAAGTTAGAGGAATACTATGGCCCGAACTGAGGACCCAACCCAGCACCCCTCCGAACCTCAACCTGGCCCAACACTCATTTTGAAAAAAAAAATATTCAAAAATACTCCAAAAGCATGCAATACAATAGTAACGGATGTATAACACTCAAAATCGGAAATGGTTGTCATGGATACATCCAAATGTAGGTGTACATTTAATTAATTTAACCTCATTGGGCCAACTTCGTAATTCGTAATAATTTTTTTTTTAAATGACACTTTTAAAACTTATACTGTAAGTAGTACT
>JAQFZY010000954.1:0-19594 GCA_034696285.1 Hypogastrura burkilli
TTTTCGAGGTTCTTTTGACGCCAGGTTCATTTGACCAGGTTCTTTTTTACCAGGTTCTTATTTCCAGGTTCTTTTGACGTGGAACCCATTTTGTTAGGTTCGGCTACTAGTGTTATGTGAGCCTGAGAAGAGGAATTTTTTCCGAGCAAATTGTTCCTGTGGCCGAAATCCCACTCAGAACCTTAAGACGCCTCCAGCTCCACATAAACCCTGAGCCAATTTTTTGGATGCTCTAACTGTAATATAAACCTACCACTTCCTAGCATGGTGTGTATTTATCGTAATATAAATTTTTTATATAATTCAAACAGGGTAAATTACCTGAATGTTGGATAAGGTCTGGATAAATCATTTAGTAATAGCACAGACAGTTGCCAGTTTGTAGTGCTTGGTTTTATAACCCTCATATTGATTAAACGTCAAAAAATGAACGTTTTAGCTGTTAATTATACTGAAAATCTGAAACGGATAAAGTTTATTTTCGAATTTGACTAGAAATAAGATAAGTGAAAATTAGAAAAATCACTACAAATACACAAACATAACGACCTCAAATGAGGATAGACCGAGAACCGACTTAAGCGAAACAGGGGAGCTAGCCTAAAAAATAACAATATCACTACAATCAGTTACCTAAATGTAAGTAATAAAGTACAAGTCGTGCTCATCACAAACCCGCCGAAAACTTCCAAGCAGAAATTCCTGGACGAAATAGTGAACTGGCTGCCGACGTGTATCTGGAGCGGGTAACAGGATTTCCAGAACCTTTTCTGTGCCTCTCCAGTACTAAAATTCTTTTGTTTCTGCGTATACAAATAAGCATATCGTCTTATATTCACGTACATCTGATAGAGGTATCTTGTTGAGTAGCATATAACAAGTGCGACAATCGACCCAATCCCAATGATGATTGGATGAACCTTTGACGCGTATCGAATAACAGAGTACACGAGTGCTATCAAAATCACGTTAATCAAATAATAGGCCGACTCAATCCAAACCCTGTAAGTTTGATTGTGACAGACTAAGTAAATCTGAAAAACGCGGTGAGTGATTTGGAAGGTCGCCGATCTACCGCCACTCAAAATCCCGTCCTCGTTCCTACAAAAAACAGACATTTAGTAGCATTCACACTAATGTACCAAAATTACTCGAACTTCTAAATTGATTTTGAACACACTATAAGTTATATTTGTTAATTACAATGCCTCGAGAAAATAAAAGAGATACTGTAAGTTAAACTAATAGATTTCCCTACCAATAACAGTACAGCCAATTTTCAATGGAATTTAGCGTGATAACGTGGAGGTTAGTAATGCCAATAAGACAAATGGCCCCATGACACGCTGATAATCCAATAAGCAGAGCTGTAGTGAAGTTTACGAATATGCACTGGGACCTAATTGAGAATAGGATTGGGTTTATAATTGGGGCGTAGTGTATGAATATGAAAAAAGATGGAATGAGCAGGAGAATTATCCAAATGCCAGAACTATTCATCAAGAAGAGTAGCATCTCGCTTCCGTCTGAACGAACTGTCGATAAATCCGGACGCATAAGCATACCTGAAAGATATAACAATTACCGTAATAAAATCTAAATCAACATGTAATAAATATAGGGCGTAGTATATACAAATGCAATTAATTACTCACCAGCATCTTTGTCAAGACGAAAGCAGTTATTGATTAAATCGACAACTTGTTCGGAATAAAAGAAGAGGTACAATTGGGATAGTAAACAAAATGAGAGCGGAGACAATATGCTTATGGCGAAAATTTTGTCTGGAACCACATGCTTACTGAACAAAACTTGAGCTCCAAGAAATGAAACGATTAGGACCAATATTCCTATGCTGGAAAGGGAGAGGTAAAACCAATTTTTTGAATTTGAGCGTAGTTGGAGTAAACAGTTTGGCTCGGATTGAAATTCAAACCGAAGCGTATTTGTTACAAAGCCCAACTTGCACCAAAGGAGAACGTATTTGACGGCTGCCTTTGGAATCATATCTTAGAACTTTTCTCCAGATGGGCAAGCTTTAAATTAAAATTAAGCAACGTTTGCTATTTGATAAATATTTTTGTAATATCCTGATTTAATGCAAAATATGGGATGGTAATATTATTAGCACCTCAGTAGAGGCTCTTTCTTGCATCCCACATATTCCAGGGTCCAGTTCTAATAATAGTGAAGGACAAGGGCTTAAAGCTTAGATGCTTATGGCGTTTTAATGTAAGTACATATATGAACAACATGTTAGTAATACCAAATACCACTAAGTTCATAAAATATGTAGCAGTATTGCGGTTTCTACTTTACATACAAACGAGCGTCACTCAAGAATAATGGATACATGTTGAGTTAACTGCATCTTTAACTTAAAAGGTATTGATTGTATTTTTTTAAATGGTTGTTTATCATTGTAAAAGTGCGCCATGAATCTAGTTATTTTCATAATTGAGAAAAGGTTGATCCTGAAGTACTCTATATGCTCTTAATATAATATCTCGTAATTTATTTCTAACACAATTTGTGAGTAACTATGTATTAAAATATGCCTATATGAATTTGCACTGATAACAGTTAACGGTAAACAATCTTTACCACTATTGACAATTTAGTAACGGGCCAGTTCAATTAATTAGTTACCAGTCTCTCGCTATTCAGCCTGGTTAAAGTTTCCAAGGCCGGATACAGGCAGAATTGAGTTATGGGGAAAATTAAGTCTGTAAAAAATTCAATATTTACATAAATATTGATGTGCAAAGTGGAGCCTAAGAAATTCGATTATAAATTATACCTTCGAATTAGAATACCTGCAATCGATAAACCATAAATATGATAGCTACCTATTCTAAAAGCGGACTGAAATTGCTTAAGCGAATATATAGTGCACCTGTACACTTAACGTTTATTCGGAATTGGCGATCACATAACCCCGAATTCAATCAGAAAGACTTTTAATACATTTGGTCCGCCCTTGGATTTTGTTTTATCTTATTTCAATTATTATGTAATAAATCGAAGGCTTAAGATACATAGATTTCGATGAGTATCATCCAGCACCTCCTGGCGATATTTATATTTACTGCATTTGTTAACAACAATAATTAATCAAGATTAAGTCTAACAGTAAATTACTTAAATGTAAGTAACAAAGTGCAAATTGAGTTCATCACAAAACCACAGAAAACGCTTAAACAAAAATTTCTAGAGGAAATCGTAAATTCGTTCCCGACGTATATCTGAAGTGGGTGACAGGATTTCCAGAACTTTCGACTTACGTCATCAGTGCTGAAGTCTCCTTGTTTCTGTGTATACAGATCAGCATATCGTCTTATATTGACATAGATCTGATAGATGTACCTCGTCGAGACACCTATACCAAATGCAGTCATTGACCCAATCACAATAATGAGTGGATGAATCATTGATCCATATCGAATTACGGAGTACAGGAGCGCTATCAGAATTGAGTTGACCAAATAATAGGTCAATTCAATCCAAAGACGGTAGGCCTCATTATGGCAAGCCAAATACACCTGGAATTGACGGTGAGCGAGTTGCATGTTTCGTGCTCTCTCCGGATTCAAGGTGACATATCTTCCTTCCTGCAAAGCAGTAAGCGTATATTATATTTTAATATTGACCAATGCTGAGGTATTATTAATTATTACATACGACAAACTAGTCCTCACCAATAGGAGTACAGCCAATTCTCAATGGATTTTAATGCGATGATGATGAGGTTAGCAATGCCAACAAGGCACATCGCACCATGGGCTGCTGACATTGAGAGCAGCAGAGCCATTGTAGCGTTAATGAGTAGGCAGTGGGATCTGACGAGCGTATATAAAGACTGGATTTATGCTTGGAGCGTACTGAATAAACAGAAAGAAGGATGGGAATTAAAGGAGTATTATCCAGAACCGTTCATCAAGAATAGTATCAGTTCGATTCCGTCGTTACGCACTTCCGATAAACAGGTACCCTTTAGCGACGCTGAAACAACATAATTATGAATGAAATAAAATATCGACTAATTCTGTATCACATCTGATATGTGATCGTGTACTGTGCTGTACAACTCACCCGCTAGTCGGTCTAGGCGGAAGCAGTTATTGATAAGATGGACAACTCGCTCAGAACAAGAGTGCAAGTACAGTTGAGATATCAAGCAAAATGAGAGCGGAGATAATATGCTTATGGCGAAAATTTTGTCGGGAACCACGTGGTTGCTAAACAGAGCTTGGGAGAGAAGGAATGAAATTGTGGCCCACATTATTCCAATACTGGTAACGGAGAGATAGAACCAAGTTTTGGACTTCGGGCATAGGCGAGCTGCATAGGTTGGGTCTGATATAACTTCAAATCGAAATGTATTTGACTTCAAGCCTAACTTACAACAGAAAAGGACGTATTTAACGGCTGCCTTTGGAAACATTCTCTAATGGAACTTCTGTCTTGAGAGGACCAACTGATTTGGAGTTCTATGTAGAAAGTAGCTATATGCCTGGAATTTGTAGCATTACCTCTGATGAAGTATATTATGTTAAGATGAAGATAAACTATGGGCTCTACTTGCAACAGTGCGAATGTTGCTATTTAATATACTAACAAAATTATTGACCAGATTGGGTGGATTCGCCTTTGACAGCTTTTGTTTGACATTCAACCGTATCTATGGACTATGAATAACTATTATATGTATGTAGTATATGTACCATGAATAACATATAGCGACCCTCACTACGGGCGTGGCGAGCCAGGACTTTCACGGGGTGCTTATGCTTACTCCGTAGTTGGAGTGAGATCAGCTCAATGTCAAATGAAAGCGAGTGGCAACAAGTTAGAGCTCTAGCTCACTGATTATGACTATACGTATTTATTTACGTAAAACGGCCGAAATATTTATTGAAATATTGGCTTTAAAACACAGAAATATGTACGTATGTATTGATTTATTATCTAAATATTTACTTAAGTACTTCAAAAACGTTTGTATTTACCTTATACTCTTCGTCATCCTGTGCCACTAAAATATATTTGGTGTGTATATTCATATAAGGGGCCATACTTTAATTACGTAACGCACCTAAGGGGGGGAGGGGGTTTAAGGTTTGCGTTACGGCGTCGTTACGGGGGGTGGGAGGGGGTTTCTCCTTGCGTGATGTCACAGATAAATTGCCCTAAAATAAAGGCCCACATAATTCCTGTTTTCAAACTTATAGTACAATATAGTTGATGAAGATAAGACATGATTAGATTAGATTAGATTCAATGAGATAAGGTAATTTTTTATGTAGCTCTATAGTACCTATATAAAAGTTAGGATGTCGTACTTCTGCTGGGTTTGTTTATCATATGACTTTGGAACTAGCGTTACTACAGAAGTTGATGTTTACACTTCACCTAATTTAAAAATCATTTTTACGTTCAAAAGTAAAATTAAGAGTTGATCAATTAAAATTGTAATTCATATGACTAGGTCATGGAATGTTGAGAATTTTTTAAGGACCTTTAGGGGTCCTTAAAAATTATGGTAATCGGATGTATCTTTCTTCGATATAAACACATCTACATAGAGCCCCAGCTAAGAAACCGTCCTTGCTGCCAATATGATTAATAATAGTCCAATACATAGAAGTCCACCTTTCACAATAAAAACCTCCAGTCCTCCTATTTACATCTTGTAGTACCTTCCCATTCCACTGTTTCTTAAATTCTAGTATGTCGGTACTGTTCAAAAGAATTTGCCAGCATTTGTTCCTTGTTTGATTCGGCGACCAAGTTTCGTCAGTGTAAAAAATACCATAATTATTATTCCGGTAGCATACAATGTGACGCAAATATTAATCTCGCTGAGACACTACTAGGGTCCTTTCGCGATAAACAGGCTTTTTAAAACAACACTTGTATTTAAATCCACACTTTTCAAGCCATTTTTGAAATACTGTTCTATTGACTCGGCGAAAATTTTCATTCTCCAAACACTTGTCAAGGATTGTTTGAACAGATGGGTACTGTTTCTCGGCATAAAAGTGATGACACACTAGACGGATCACGGATTTAGTAAACGAATCACACTCAATCCGTTTCTTCCCACCAGTTTTTTTAACAGTATTTTCCGTACTATCCTCACATGCACTATTTCGGACTATTTTACGAACACTATTGTAGCTAATACCACAAGCTGATGACGTTTCCTTCTTTTTGTTAGCGTAACAGAATTTTGGGGGCTCAATATTGTTAGCTTCAAACTGAGTGAGGGAGGAGTACCTATTTCTTGAAGTGATGACAAGTATTTATTTACACTACTGATTATTGACTTTTCCCGGTCACTGTAATTTAGTTTTCTGTTAGCCTTTTTAATTGGATTTGTATCCATTTCAATTATAACTACATAGGTGTATTTACCGCTACTCTACTCCCGCGCTCAGAAACCGAACCCAGTCCTACACTGCCATTCACTTTCATTTGGCCTTGAGCTGATCTAAGCAATCCGGCTGGACAGTATGTACTAGGTACTAAACTAATTAAAACTTATTAATGAACCTAACTTCTACTATACTTCTGCGTGTATGTAAATATGATTCAGTATAAATATGTGGTAAATTAATTTCACGTAGTATTCGTTTAAAAGACTTCCGGATGTTATATATTTATTTCCAGTTTAGGTTCAGAAGTGGAGGAACGTATAAATTACTATAGTTACAGTTAGACGGCTAATAAATATGACAGGTCGCACACATTGTAATTGTAAAGTAGGACAGTGGGACACGGACACGTAGGGATTCGTTCGTTTAGATTTACCGAGAAAAGCGTAGTAGTAAACGTAGATAATACTTATATATCATGTTACTAGCTAATACAAATGCATAAGGAATTTAGGGTAAACATTTAGTATTATACATGTGATTGGAACCAGGCTATTCTTACAGGTTGTCAACCGGACCGCTGATCTTAAGCAATCCGGCGTTGCTAAAAGTACAGGTAATATTTTCTGGCTTGACTCCGGCCGGAACAGTAAACTTCTTACAGAAGGACCGACTCCTGAAACTGTTACCTTCCTTCACCTCCTGTTTCCCCTCAATGATGACCCAGTTGTTAGAAATCTTGACCTCGATCTCTTCTGGTCTGTACTCTGCGACTTCCAGCTTCATCTAAGGAAATCAAGATATTTGCAATTTAGTACCCGGTTATTGAACAGAAAAAAGTGCAGTTGATTCAGCTGAACGTTGTCGGTTTTTGTTTTGATAGATTCTACACAAATCCAAGTGGATTTGACTTTAACTTACCTCGAATGACTTTCCCTCCCCATAAGTACAAAGTTCTTGTGTGGTGCTCTCCATGGTAGAGGTTATTGACTTCATCGCCTCATCGCTCATAAGCTTTGGCCGGAGCACCACGTCCTGGCTCGACGTCACCTGCTGAACTGACTCTGTAGTGCTTGTTAAGCTTTGAGAAACGCTAACTTGCTGTGCCTGTTGTTCCTTACGGACGGAAGACGACGTGACTGACGTGCTCTTCTGGGTCTCAGTCTGGCTAAGGCTCGCATTGGACTTGGGAGCCTGATCAATAGGTGCAGAAATTGTGAGGACTCCAGAAGGGCTTAGGCTACTGATGATGTTCTCAGGATTAACGCCCGGCGGGATGGAGAACTTCTTGTAGAAGGAGCGGCTCGAGGAAGTCCGTTCCTGCTTTCCCTCAATTACAACCATGTTGTTGGAAATTCGAACGGTGAGCTCTTCGGGCTTGTATTCCTGGACTTCCAGCCTCATCTGTTATAAAAAGATATAAGATTCAGAGCGTTAAAAAAAGGCGAAGTCTCACTTTCAGAATGCTTACATTATTGTCAATAATTAAAAATACCTATTGGCTATAAGATACTGACATTCAAGTCAAGAAAAAAGCATACAAGTGTTTATAAAAGCAGTTAAAATTTAAAAAAAAAACGCTCAAACCTAATCTAAGATAAAGCAACCAGTCTAAACTAATACTTCCTTAATTTCAGACCAATGAAGATGATCTTTAGGTAGCATAATAAAAACCAAATACATTGCTATTATGGCATCTCGAATCCGGTGTTTAAATTTTTGCACAGGCTCTTATACTTAAGCAATAATGTTCTGTTCTTAAGAATCAGTTTAGGAGTTAAATTCACTTTAAAATGCAATATGCGTCTTCGAAATGTAAAGCAATATTTATACTGAATTCATGGATTTTGCAGGTCAACTTGAATATTAACTGCCTATAATTACTGAAAATTGCTGCTAGAGTGATTAGTGGATTTTCTTACCTCAAACTTCTTCTCTTCATTGAGACTCCGAATTTCCTTCGAGACATCCTCATGGAGAGAATCCTTAGTCATTTGAGCCTGGAGATCAACGATTGGCCGGAGAACTGTGTCATGGGTCCGATCGGAGATACCCTCATGTTTGCTGCTTGTTAAGCTGGTGGTATCTGCCCGCTGAGAGACGGACTCAATGGAAGACTGATGATGGGCCTCCTTCCGGACCTGACGAACTACTGAATGCTCTTCCTCCCGTGTCTGATGGGACCCAGAAGTAAGGGAAGGTTTTTGCGGAACAGGGGCTGAAATGGTCATGACTCCATTGGGGCTCAGGCTGCTTGTAATGTCTTCAGGCTTCACTCCGGCCGGGATCGTAAACTTCTTGAAGAACTGACGGCTAGAAAACTTGTTCTCTTCCCGGACTTCCGTCTTCCCTTCTATGGTCACCATGTTGTCTGTGATTTTCACTGAAAGCTCTTCTGGTCTGTATTCCGGGACATCGAGTTTCATCTTAAGAAAAAACACATACTTTAATTAACATAAGTTTTACTGATATGTGTCCCAGTTTGTCATGTTTTTTTTAAATTCATTTTTCCAAATAAACGATAACATGTAGCCACGAGAATTATTTCTACTATAGGGAGATAAGTAAAGGAAACCTTAGCTAAATTATTAACATAAAGGAGCAGTAAAGGTGTGTAGTTAAATTATTTAAAATTTGAGCCATAATTCAACTAAATTATTAACTAGAATTCTTTTGTCTATAATTTTCCGACGTTAAGTTCAAATATTTTATTCCCTCCCATATTGTAAATTATAATATCAACGTTGTAATTGTGTTCTCACTATTGAATTTCATACATATACTATGCAGAACTTTACCTACTACTGGTACAACAAATGACGCATTAGATTTATAGCTGTAGAAAAATGTTGCCCTCCTGTACTTTTGGCACTGCCAAGCGGCATAGCTCCATGAAATAATGAGATTGCAGTCTTAAAATAACACCTTAGTACATCTCGTGTATGCAGAAGGTAGAGCATATTATTTGAAAGTTATGCATTTTTTTGATAGTTTGGCTGTACTCCAAGAATAAGACCCAAGATATTAACACTAACCTCGAATTTCTGTCCCTCGTTGATCTGGCACAGCTGCTGGGAAACGTCCTCAAATCGGGTATCTTTTGCCAAGAGGCTATTCCCAAATTCAAGGATAGGACGGAGTTCGCATTCCTTCTCAAGCCTTCGAGAAGAGTCACTCTGAACCGAGCTTAGGCTGTCTGAATGCTCAACTGAAGTCTGCTCTTGCCGAACCGTTGCGGTTCTAGAGGATGTCATTTCATGCTGCTGCTGAACAACTTGCTGCTGTTGCTGTACAGATTCCTGTTTCTGTACGACTTGTTGTTGTACGGATTCTTGCTTCTGTACAACTTGCTGCTCTTGCTGCACAGATTCCTGCTTTTTAACGACTTGCTGCACTTGTTGTACAGATTCCTGCTTTTCAACGACTTGTTGCACTTGCTGTACAGATTCCTGCTTCTGCGCAATTGGATGCACTTGCTGTACAGATTCCTGCTTCTGTGCAACTGGCTGCTCTTGCTGTACAGATTCTTGCTTTTGCACCACTTGCTGTTCTTGCTGAACAACTTGTTGTTGAGTGCACTGTTGAGTCTGGGTCGTATGCCGCTGGACAGACTGAGTCACGTCAACAGTTCCGGACCTGACGGTGTCAAGGATTTCCGGTGTCTTTTGAATAGGTGCCGAAATGGTTAGCACCCCATCAGGACTAATACTACTTGTAATAGATTCTGGCTTCACGCCTTGCGGGATTGTAAACTTCTTGAAGAATTCCCGGCTTGAGAACTCGGTCACTTGCTTTGCCTCAATGATTACCATGTTCTTGGAGATTCGGACCTTGATTTCTTCGGGCTTGTACTCGGAGACTTGCAATATGGTCTATTATAAAATAAAAAAATTGTTTTACACTTCTGTAAAGCATATTTATACACAGAGCCTTGAAAGTGGTAATACTCGTACCTCAAATTTCTTCTCCTCATCTACACGTCGAATCTCCTTTGAAATGTCTTCAAACTTGGTGTCAATTGTGTCTACAACTGTGTCAAAGTCAGTGGCTGGTTGGATTGTGTAGTCCTTAAGCGGCTTCCTGGGTTCGTCCTTAACACTGTCGGTTGTTTCCTGTCGGACGGCTTCCTGCTGGATAGTCCGGGTTGATTTTATAGATTCCTCCTCAACTCGAGTTTTCTGTACAGCATTAACATTTCTGGATGACTCTGGTACTTCTGGCACCTTTTCTTGTACGGGTTGCACGGGTTGAGCTGGTCGGCTATCGGGCCCGTTTGTGATTGGTGCACTTATTGTGAGGAGTCCATTTGGGTTCAGGCTACACGTAATCGTCTCTGGCTTGACTCCATAAGGAACCGTAAATTCCTTGTAGAAGGACTTGCTGCTAAACTCCGTCTCGTGGCTCCCTTCAATTTTGACAAGGTTCCTTGTGACTGTGACCTTGACTTCCTCCGGCTTGTAGTCTTTTACTTCAAGAACCACCTGAAATAATATAAATAAATTATTTAAGACTTTAAAAATTTTGTTTGCTAAAAAAAAAATTAGGATTCAATGGATATCTTACTTCGAAAGTTTTCCGCTCACTGCTAACTTGCTTCGAAATGTCTTCCACTCTAGTCTCCTTCTTGGTAACCGAAACATTGCTGTCCAATCTTGGTCGAAGAACGTATTCGTCCTCAAGTGCCCGGCTTGAAATAGTGTCAGAAGTGAAGGTACTAATGTCAGAACTGACAGAGCTCTTTCGGCTAGAATTGACGGACTCCTGTTCCTGTGTTCTTGAAACGTTCTTATTCTGGACCCGGGTGGACGTGATGCTAGAGTCGGGCCGTGAAGGCTCTTGAATTGGCGCAGATATAGTGAGCACGCCGTCGGGACTCAAGCTGCTGGAAATCGACTCTGGCTTCACTCCTTCCGGAATTGTAAACTTCTTGAAGAAGGACCGGCTATTGAACTCTGTCTCTTGTTTCCCTTCAATGACCACCGTGTTCTTGACTATTTTGACCTGGAGTTCCTCAGGCTTGTACTCGGGGACTTCGAGCTTCGTCTATATTCAGAAATTACAATAACTCAATAAATGTACACATTATACTTTTTTTTTACATCAGCGGTTGCTTGATTTACTTACCTCGAATTTCTTCTCCTCGTTCAACCTGCGAACCGCTTTAGAAATATCCTCGAAATTTGAATCCCTTGTATTGAATTCCGAGTCAAGGTCCATGATCGATCTCAGAATGTAGTCTTCGTTACGTCTCCGGGTCGCTTCCCTTGTGCTGCTCACGTTACTATCAAGCGAGCTTGTGCTATCAGAATGAAACGTTGCCTGCTTCTGGTGAACGCTGGTTGACTTTAAGGAATCCTGTTTCGTCATCTGACTGGCCTTGACGTTGGTAGAAGAGGTGAGTTCAGTATCCTTATGGGTACTCTTTGTGCATGTAGCAGGAGCCACGTTGATTGGAGCAGATATTGTTAGAAAGCCATCTGGGGTCATCACACATGTGATAGTCTCGGGGTTGACCCCGTAGGGCACTGTGAATTCCTTGTAGAAGGAACGACTTGCGAACTTGCTCTCGTGCTTCCCTTCAATTTTGACCAGAGTCTTCGTAACCTTCACTTCCACCTCCTCGGGCTTGTAGTCTCGGACTTCCAATTTCATCTAATTAAAATTGAAGGGGAAATTTAGTCAAGGCTTACTCAATCTCAATGTCTCAATGACGAACTATGCTCAAATTATTTTTAAAAGAGTAATACTATTTGCTAAAAAATGCATATGTTGCAGGAAATGGGAAGCCCATTTTAGTAAGTTAGTTTCATTTCACAATCTCGTATAATAGTTCCACAATTTCTTGACAAAAGCTTTTCTGTTATAACAGGATAAATGGAAACCAATTTATGATGATTTCTCTGACCCGTATCTGTTCAGCATTTTCTTACATTTTTAAAATTGGAAAACGTACCTCAAACTTCTTTTCCTTAGTAACGAGGCTCTGGTCCGTGGCCATGATCCTGTCCAATTCCATGGCTCTTGGCCGATAGATAAGCTCGTCATCGATTCCTCTTAGAAAGGTCTCACGACTACTGCTCACTTCTGACGTGAGAGAGCTCTTTCTGGACGATGAAACAGACTCGCTCTGCTGTGTCTTGGAAACGCTCTTGTGCTGGGCCGACCGAGTACTCTGTTGTTCCTGGCTGCTCGTGATGGCGGACTGGGCGGAACGCTCAATGGGTGCCGATATTTTGAGGAGCCCATCCTTGGACAAGTTGCAGGAAATAGTATCAGGCTTGACGCCGGGCGGGATGGTGAACTTCTTGCTGAACTGCCGGCTTCTGAAATTGTGCTCATCAGTCCGGACCTCTGACTTCCCCTCAATTGTAACAATGTTCTCGGAGACCTTGACCTGGATCTCTTCGGGCCTGTACTCTCTCACTTCCAGCTTCACCTGCGTCAGGAATGGAAAACATTGTATTTTTTTAGCATTTTAAACATTAAAAAAAACACTTTAAAACACCTACTGTATATACTTTGGCAGGCACTGTATAGGTATAGTACTTGCTACTACTTGACCTCCATTCTTAAGTTATATTCGATTTGTTTGCTCAGCAGTTGTCGCGTCAAATTATAAGTAACATACCGAGTGTCAGTCAAAAGAAAATTGGCATTGGCATCGGTACCTATCTTTCAGTTTCATAGGATAACATATTTAATTTGGAAAAGGCCCAGGATTCTGTGCACAACATTGTTCTAGAAACTGACTCATATTTTTCTGTTGTTTGGCTAGTATTTAAAAACCATATTCCCTTCTTCTAAAAAAGACTTACTCTTTTCAAGCTGGCTAACTCCTTATGTAGAGCTCCATACATAGCGTTTTAATTTATGAAAAAACCGATTTATTTTGAGAATTGAGAACTTTTAAATTTCACTTATTAAATACTCACACTATTAATACTTATTACTATTTAAATTAGCTTATGTAGTAAACTAAGAAGCTAACTTAATCTAATCCCACCTAGGAACTGTAAGAAACTTTCCTAAATATAGCTTTTACTTTAGTACACTTTAAGCTAAAATTCTATTTCTATGCTGCGATAATAGTAAGTCTTTTAAAATACCCAAAAGTCATTGTTGCCGCATATTTAGTTTAATGCAACATTTAATACTTACCTCAAAAGTGTCCTCAGTCCGAGCCAGTTCCTTGCTGACATCCTCAAAGTCTGCGGCCTGGCCCAGCAAGGACCCAAAGTTCATAATTGGCTGGAAAAAGAAGTCATCAAGTCGGGAGGTCAGGGCGTCCCGCATCGTGCTATCACTCCCAATTGAGCTAGCACTGGTTGACTCTGAGAGCTCTTCTTGTCGCCGCCTGGAGCTGCTAACATTTTGACTCTGCTGGGACGTAGAGGAAGTCAGTTCTTGACGCTTCTGGGCTGAGACGCTCCTTGTGGACGTTGTGCTCTCCGTGCTGCTCGTTCTCCCAATCACTTCAATGGACTTGGTCTGCTTGCTGGAGAACTTGCTGCTCTGCTCCTTCCTTTCAATAGGCATGATAAACTCTTTTATTCGTTGAAACAAATTGTTCTTGTACGAAAATGAAAATATAACTTGCAAAAACCACGACGTTCGTAGGTAACTCTGAGCACTTTGTATATAGCTTCTGATCACAAACTCCGTCGAGACTCTCTTTGTAACTGAAGGACTCGGCTCTCCATGTCCCGGCTTAAGTATGATCGGGCCCAAGGTGGCAGGGTGCCCACTCGAAAAAATGCAACTGTAAGTATGCAGTGATCTTGTATGTATCTCTCGTGTCATCCAGTTCAGGGAATCTCAGGAACCTGAAGAGCTAAAGCTTACTAATAATAAACCCACGCCTTCAGTATCTGCCGCTCCACCCACACACGAGAGCGAGAGCCGGGCTCCGCATATTTGGCTAATTAAGTCACCCTAGCCTTGTCTCAAAGCCTAAACCGGTTGCTGCCAAGGAACCCAAATACAGGAATCGCCAACTGTATCTCTATCCGACTAAAGGCGTAGTAATATTAGGCCTGTAGATATGGCATGATGGGATCAGCTTAAAGACTTACATAGGTAGATTCCTTTCTTGGCATATTTACTACTCCTGACTAATCCTCTCCCTCCCCCGGTTTCGGGATCCAGGGACATTCAAGAAACGTCTAGAACTGTCCACACTAGAGCTTAGAGCCAGTAGCCTTGCCAATATACTAAAAACAAAAGTAAACCGTTACGTCATATTTGTTATTATATCAGCTTTAAAAGTTTATATGAAACATAACATACTGTAGTGTCCCACATTTTAATGAGGATTTATTGACCTCTGACCTCGTGGACTGTGACCTTTGGTCAGCTTTAGGTGATAATTTGCGTTACTTATTTTTGTGTGTACGCTTTTAAACATAAGTTAACAGTATCCGTTAATTAGTGATTAGACTACTGATTACGAATATCTCATGTCGTAACGGCACAGGAATTGTCTCTATCGAGTACCTCTTGCCAGAGCCGAGTAGAAAAGATCGCGTTTGTTTAGGACGACGGGCATCTTGACGATTTAAAAATATATAGCGTTCCAATGTCCATACGTATAATAAAAAATAAAGTAATACCTAGGTACTTTCACATCACAAAAAAAAAATGCTCCTAGTAAAAAGTCGCTAAGTACGCCTGAGTGTGCCCTAAGAAGGACGAAACAAGTTCAGTTCATATTAAGGTAGCGTTGCCGTGGACTTTGGACCCTGTGTACTGGCATGGAGAAAATTGGTACACGAGCCCCGTCTGTATTTCATAACTAATTAAAAAGAAAATTCACTATTCTATAGGTGAGCGGTGTGCCTATGCGAAATGCTTAACAAACCGTGCCTAACTTAGTGTTAAGTTAGTTAATTAATTATCTGAAATTTATAAATATTTATCTCCTTTTTTTGGACCGAAATTAACCGAATTATTATAAACTATTATATAGGCTCAACGAGAGTCGAGTCGTGTGTCGCGTGGAGTAAACAAAAATGTCATGTAAATAATGGACTATACGTAGGATCTAAGATCTAAATAATGTTATGTGTTGTATTTCAGAGAATATTTACATATACGCAATCGGAACGTCTTAATACGATGAAATATTTTCAGAGAACCAAATTCGTAGCCGTTCCTCATTCTCTGCCCGCCAAACGATGTTCCCCTCCACAGCACTCACGTACCCATTCAGTGTGTTCAGCTCTCCTTCAGTAAAGCTGTTTTCGGCAATGATTGATTTGATCTGGGATGTTAACGCACATTCTTTTGAGTGATCATATTTAATATCAATCCAAACAAAGCCAGTGGTAAACTTACATTTGCCAATTCATCGGCAGTGCCAACATGGATGCTCAAGGCCCCAACGAAGGCTATAACAGAACGCGTCGTAAGTTTAGCAATAAGTTCTGCTGCATTGTCTTTAACAAATCCCGTTGCTGTTGTTCGGACTTGAGCGTTTCCGGCCAACTTCTGCAGAAGTGTGATTTTGTCCGAATTGCTGGCTATAACTGAGTCGTCGGCCAAGACTTGCAAGAGTAGGCTGTAATAGAAGACGCAATTGTATGACAACTTTGTGTTATTTTGACGGAAATTAGAGTTTCCCATAGCTTACTTGAGCAATTGCGGGGTGTCGCTGGAGCAGGCCAATGCACTCAGTAAGAAACCCTTATCTTTAACCGATGTCTCAATTGCTTTGTATCGGCTCAGAGCCTGACTGAATGCGGAGCTATCCGCGGCAACGGCACCGCAGTACATTACTGGTCGAATATCAATTGGGATCCTAAGTTAAAGGATGTGACTAAATTTTGTGACTAATTTTCTATGCATCTTGTTTGAATATGAACTAACGGATTGGCCTGAGGATCATCTTCGGCCATCCATTGTGTGAATAATCTTGAGGCATATTCACGACATTCTGAATGTTCCAAAGCGCAAGCCCAATCCAATAGCTGAAGTCGAAGGATTACTCTTGCACCTGCGTAGCATATCCGTAATGCAAAACATTAATTATTTATTGTAAGGCAGCGGTTAAATGTATTCAAATTTAACTCGCACATTTGAATGACGTCTGTCTTGCAAAATTACACAGAAACTTACCCTTGTCTCCTTCTGGCTGCTCGAGTCCAATCTGGGCTGATGCTAATGCCTGTCCCAATCTTGGAACCAAGTAATTCTGTTGAGTTAGCAGTAATTTTTGGCTTTTATACAAAAATTAAAATTTGAAGATGCACTTTGACCTAAGTATGTTTCGTGTGCATAACTGCAGTACAGTTACAGATTATACCTTCAACTCATCGAACGCTGGAGTACCACCCAATTTATTCAGGATTCCTCTTAAATGAGTCATGACTGCATTCCATACCACGATTTGTGTCTCGGATCCCAAGTACTTCGTGAATCGAAGAGCGTTCTCAATTTCGGTAAATTCTGTCAGATAAAATTGAAATTTAAGGCAGGACTATCTCTTAGAAATCCATTTCAGCAAAAGCCAACCTATCCATACTACTCTCCCAGCCAAAATTATAAGCCTTACTCTGGGCCGCAAAAGTAAAGTAGTCGTCAATAAGCTGGCTCCTAGTAAATTGGCTAATGACAGACGAGTCGAGGTCCAGTTGATTGATGAGAAGATCCAAGAGCGGGGTATCGTATAAAACTCTGTAGTATCCTGGAATCGACAATATTCGTATCAAGAGCTTATAATCTACCACGCTTAGATTCATAGCCGGGTTTCGGAATCAGACAAACCCGTTTACGCACCTGTTGATCCAGCATTAATGACAAGCCACTTCGTTGTATCGTAACTGGCTGACGTTAATATCACGTTCTTTTCAATCCAGAATGCTGGAAGCGTGTTCTCAAAGTCTGGATTATCGGCTGTCGCTACGGCCACAGGGATCGTCCAAAGCTCATTAGGATCCAGCTCTGACTCGTCGGCGTAGCTAACACCATCGCTCAACCGTTCCTTGAGATATGTTAAGAAGGAATTACTTTAAAATATAACTTAGTTAAAGACTAATAATTTTATGTTTATAGAGTGGCATATTGATGTCCCATTATCCCAAATATCGATTATACGATTTTTCGTTAACAGTCTAATGAAAATAGAATTAAAATTGACAGTTTTGCTGTTTGACTTCTTTAAACACGGAAAGACACAAATCTAGTTGGTCTCAGTTGAAACCAAAGCCTGGAAACTGATGTGGACTGCTCTCGTTAGAAGTCAAAATATTACATAACGTAGGTGCTTACTTGTGACACATATATTAATGAATCTCCTCCACGTGTGACCCTAACAACAGGAAACCCGGTCTGAAGCGACCAAGTATTCATAATGTCTCTTACTGAGGCTCCATCTGGGAGCTGAACTCCATCGATCAGAGCTTGCTCATTTAGAGCGTTAAATACGTCATCTTGGTGAGCACCTTGAAAGCTCCTGTACCAACAAAAATTGAGTTAACCTTGCTTACAAGTTAATTAAGATTTACAGTAACATCTGCGACTTACATGGTGTTCAAGTATCGAATGAGCCCAGCCTTGAAGACATCCTTCCCTAGGAACCCTTCCATCATGCGAATGAGTGCCCCGCCCTTCTGATACGTAATCCTGTCAAAGTTGACGAATATTTCCACGTTCGTCTGATTGTACTTGGCCCCGTTGACGAGCGGATGCGTGGCGGCCGGATTCCCGTCCGTCACCATTGCGAGCTGAAGGGCGTCATTCTGCTGGAGGGCGTAGTAGTCGAACTCGGGATTCGTGGCCTGGGTCCCAATGAACTCATTGTAAGTGGCAAAGCCCTCATTGAGCCACATGTAGCTCCACCATTGGCAGGTGACGAGGTTCCCGAACCACTGATGAGCTATTTATATGTAGTTGAAATTGAAAGCCAGCAGTATTGATTTGAAAACTGGTTCAACCTTCAATTTCTATACTCTTTATACAAATACTACATAAAAAGCTCCATAACGATATTAAATAGAAGGACTTACAGAGCTCGTGCGCCAGAACCAGGGTGATTGTGTGTCGTACTTCTTCTGTGGTGCCTCCAGCATATTCAAGCAGGAGAGCCTCTCTACAAAATGTTAAACGTTAAACTGGCGTACGGTCACGTATTATGAACATTATAATTAGTAGCTATAGAAATCATAAACCCCTCAACAATATATATACATATATTTCAACACACACCTGTATATGTTTAGTCCCCAGTTTTCCATGGCCCCGAATTCAAAGTCCGTTACGGCTACAGAGTCCATTTTGTCAAGCTTATACTCAATTCCGTAGTAGTCCTGATAAAAGTCGAGCAATTTGGCAGCCGTATCAGCAGCATACTGGCCACCTCCGTTATCGATTAGACTTGGTGGTCCGTAAACCTGTTAAATTAATATTTACAAATGGAAACATACAAAAAACTACTTGCATTTATATAATCAAGATGTTTCTCCGAACATATACATATAACATGTTGAATTTGAGCTACCGCAGCTTACTTTGACCGGTTTTTCGAAGAGCCCCGCTGCTGCCTCTGCAACTTTGAAGTCCGCCACAATGATTGCCACAAGGTATGTTGACATTTTGACGGTTTCCTTGAACTCGTTCTTTACCCATCCCGTTGGCATACCAGGGCTAGAAAATTTAGATACCGAATGAAATATTATAAATTATACCAAGGAAGACTCCCGAAGGTGGGCCAACATTCTTGAATACAGTTACTTACAAGATACTCTGCTGCGCCAATTCTCCATTTCCCAGAGCAATGTACTTGTCCTTGTTGAAACCGATAGTGATGTTGAAGGTAGCTTTAATCCAAGGCTCGTCAAAGCAGGGAAATGCTATTCACATAGTAGCAGTAAGTATGGTAAGTAAGTAGTTTAGTAGTGCGGTAAGTAAGTAGGTATGGTAAGTAAGTAGTTTAGTAGTGCGGTAAGTAAGTAGGTATGGTAAGTAAGTAGTTTAGTAGTGCGGTAAGTAAGTAGGTATGGTAAGTAGTTTAGCAGTACGGTAAGTAAGTACGGTAAGTAAGTAGTTTAGTAGTACGGTAAGTATATATGGTAAGTAAGTAGTTTAGTAGTACGTTAAGTAAGTATGGTAAGTAAGTAGTTTAGTAGTACGGTAAGTAAGTATGGTAAGTAAGTAGTTTAGTAGTACGGTAAGTATGGCAAGTAAGTAGTTTAGTAGTACGGTAAGTATGGCAAGTAAGTAGT
>JAQFZY010000955.1:0-19588 GCA_034696285.1 Hypogastrura burkilli
TTAGTGGAACTCAGTTAACCAACAGTAATATACTGTAATTTGAATTTTAAATACAAAAATGCGCCAAATAGTATCACTTCATTACAGCAGCAATTTGGAGTATAATATTATTTATCAGCGTTTTCCCCCATGGCGGCCCCCACCCAAATCAGCGCAAATCACTAAAATGTAATTTTAGAAGCCCAACAGCGCTATATTATGCCAATTATTTACTCGTACCGTTTAAAATAATAATTGTTCAGAATTAGCGCTTTAACGCCCATGTGGCGGCCCCACCCAAATCAGTGCAAATCACTGAAAATTTGACTTTTGCAAGCGCGACAGTGCTACATTATACCAATTAATTAGTCATACCGTTTAAAATAGTAACTGTTCAGAATTAGCTCTTTACCCATGGCGGCCCCACCCAAATCAGCGCAAATCAATACAAAATTGAAATTTAGAAGCGCAACAGCGCTATGTTATACAGATTAATTAGTCGTACCGTTTAAGATGTTAACTGTTCAGAATTAGCGCTTTAATCCCCATGGCGGCCCCCACCCAAATCAGCGCAAATCAATAAAAATTTGAAATTTAGAGGCGCAACAGCGCTATGTTATACCGATTAATTAGTCGTACCGTTTAAAAAAATAATTGCTTAGAATTAGCGCTTTGCCCCTCATAGCGGCCCCACCAAGTCAGCGCAAATCACTGAACAATTGAATTTTGGAAGCGCGACAGCGCTATATTATGCCAATTAATTAGTCATACCGTTTAAAATAGTAACTGTGCAGAATTAGCTCTTTACACCACATGGCGGCCCATCCAAATCAGCGCAAATCAATTAAAATTTGAATTTTGGAAGCGCAACGGCGCTATATTATGCCAGTTAGTTAGTCATACCGTTTGAAATAATAATTATTCAGAATTAGCGCTTTATCTCCCATGGCGGCCCGCACTCAAATCAGCGTAAATCTTAGAAATACGAATTTGTGAAACCGTGTCACCCCAAACTCATAACAGTAGTTAATTATAGTTATGGTAATTATTTATTGTTAATTAGTTATTTATAGTTATGGTAATTATTTAATGTTAATGAGTCAATTATAAGAGAGAATGGCACTTCTTCTCCTATACGGCCCACTGTGGCATAGTGTCTGGAGTGGAGGAGAACCTGCTCTCTGGACCAGTCCTCTCACCCAATCCTCATGCCCAAGTAGTCCCACATTTCACTCATAAAAACAACAGTTACAAAGGACTTTTGAATTTTTCTACCACTTCATATGATCTTATACGTGTGTATACTACATGTTTTTTTTTTATAAATTATGTTCATAAAAAATTATCGCATTCGGTGCCGATTACAACATTTGAGAAAAACATACCAGTAATTGTGAAAAAACCGGGCATTCGGTTTTAGCGGGTTTTACAGCAAATTGGTGACCTTTGGGAATTTAATCCAGTCCGCCATGCTTACGTCAAGCTCGTATAAAGTATATGCTTGTTTCGATGTCACGATTTTGGAGGTCATCAGGGTTAAATGTATATTAATAATCAACAGCTATTAGATTGAATATACTAAACTATACTTTTTCAATTACGCTATGATTGTCTGAACGTTTGCTTTTGACAGAGTAACGAGTGCCACCTGAAAGTCAATGGGGCATTTCCACTTTCATTGGTAATGTCAAAAGAGACCAGCGACCGTAATACAGTAACCATAAGAGAAGGTGAAGAAAGCTAAGAACTTTGCCAATTTTATTTCCATACATACTATAAGGTACTTAGTATGCGCGTATGCAGTGTAAAGTAAAATCCCCGTGACGCACAATAAGTGTACATTTTAGTAGTAACTGCAAGCTGCAAATAAGGCAAAGGTTCTTGGGTTTGAATTTTCAGTGTATTCTCTACCACTCACGTACACGTAAGTGTTAATGTCAAGAGGATTGACGAAGGTTGGGAGGTATTGACTACAAACTGCAACAGCAGACACATTTCAGTTGAGTTTGACCAACGTAAAACGGAAAACAGGTGAAGTGCCAATTAGTGAGGTGTCCTAACAACAACGGTTTCCCGGCGTTGTCAACTGTTGACAGAAATGTTTGCGAACTTACATCTAATACATAATTGCGTTAGGTCCGACTATATATATTTATTTGTTTGTGTGTTTATGTATTGGTCGAGGACAGAAAAAGGTACATTATGTACCTTGATCTTGTAATTTAGTCATTAAGTTTTTTGCCCTACTATATTGTTTTGAGTTCGTGTCTCTTTGGTGTTGTAGTTGAACTTATGGCGATGACTTCTGTCAATGTCATACGTGCCTACTGTTATGTCATTATGTTTTTTGTGCGTTTTGATCTACAGGTTCCAGCATACCCATGCTGATTTGTATGCTAAAATTGTGCACAAAAGTTTCATACTTACAGTGAATTGAACCCCAACGTGCCAATTCGCAAATCTATTTTTAAAATGAATTCATGTATGTGACTTTACTGTGCCTTCGTTCTGTAGTTCCTTCATCTTTTGCCTTAGTAAATGAGAGTTGGGTTTTAGCCGGAAACAACAAGAAACCACAATCAGCTCCCGGACTTTATTGTTCTAAGGACGTACTAAGCCTTGGAACCTTAGGGGTTGTTTATGAAGCAAGTTCATACTTACATTAACTAAAATACAATCATCTTTGTTAGCATTTAAGCAATCATTATTGTCCTAAACTATTTGAAATGTTGTTGTGTATTTGTTGCGTTGAATCCTAGCTCCCTCTTTTAGGTCCATATCAACTACCAACAAGTGAAAGTGCAAACGTGGAGTTTATGGCTATATGTCCTAGTCTCCGAAAATCAAAAAAACGACTCTCCAAATTACCAGAAATCAAAATGCAGTAGTGAAGGACATACGTGAGTACATGTCCTCTCATTTTATGGAGTTAGTTCCGGCCAAGGACTTGTCTAAGCCGGTCACTCAGACGTACTACATGCCTCACAGGGAGGTGTGGAAGGAGTCGAGCACTACCACGAAAATCAGGATTGTGTATGATGCCTCCGCCAAGACCTCGTCAGGATATTCCCTCAATGATGTCCTAATGACCGGACCGAAATTACAGATTGACCTTGTCCCTCTTCTCATTCCGTTTCGATCCCATCAAATTGCAATGTCAGCTGACATTGTAAAGTTTTATCCTCAGTACCACGTGCACCCGGATCAAAGAGATTTCCTGGAGAGAGTCCCCGGACCTGCCATTGAGGGATTTTAGAATGGTTCGAGTGACCTTTGGTGTAACCTGTGCCCTCCCTTGCTATTCGGTCACTCCATCAGCTGCCACAGGACGAGAAGGGTTGGTTCCCTTCTCACATCTCTAAAGTAGTCAAGAATGACTTCTTGGTTGATAACCTGCTCTCGGGAGCTCAAGATGTGGATTCGGCTCTGGCCATGCAAGATAACCTCATTCAATTAATGGAAAATGGCAACCTAACACTCCGGAACTGGATGTCAAATAGTCCGGAGGTGCTCGGTGCGGTTCCTGCTGAAGCCCGTGACTGTACCTCATCTCTGGCAATAGATGATGGCCTCTCATTCAAGACCATAGGACTTCTCTGGGATCCTACGTTGGACGCTATCGGGATCAGCATCAAGGTTCCAGACTTGTCATCTGGAGCCACAAAAAGAAAAGTCCTGTCTGCCACGGCCAAGACTTTTGACCCAAATGGATGGCTGTCCGCGGTCACCATAACCCCAAAAATCCTAATGCAGGAGATGTGGAAACAGAAGTTGGATTCCCCCCTGCCTCCTATTCTTCACAGGAAATGGTCCAAGTACTGTGAGGAACTAAAATTCCTCAGCCAAATCAAAATTGATCGTTGCTTCCTCCGTCCGCCTCTACCTACGAGTCAAGGCATTCGGTATGAGCTTCATGGTTTCTGTGCCGCTAGTAAGCTGGCCTACGCTGCTTACGTTTATGTACGCTCAATTGACAGTGATGGGAAGAGTGTCGTGACTCTTGTAGCCTCTAAACCAAAAGTTGCTAACGTCAAAACAGAAATCATTCCTCGTCCAAAGTTGTGTGGCTCTGTCCTGCTCTCAAAATTAATGAAGACCATTCAGGACTCAATCCATACCGAGTTATCAGTGACTCGTTGCTGGATTGACTCTATGGATGTCCTAGGCTGGCTCTCATCGGACAAGAAGCTTCCAGTTTTTGTTCGAGTCAAATCGAGTTCGTAAGGTTGAAGTTCATCATCCCTCCGTACTTTGGTATCACGTCCCCGGCAAGGAGAACCCAGAAGATTGTGGATCTAGAGGACTTCCTGCCTCGTCCCTACTCAATCATCCACTTTGGTTCCATGGAACTACCTGGCTCTCAACTGAGGAATTCCCACTCACCTCAATCAGCATGAGTGCCAGACCGGAGGAACCGAACTCACACTCCAAATATATTCGCAAGACGTCATCCTACCAAAAGATGAAACGAGTTATTGGATACTGTGTCCGTTTTATTAACAATTCCCGAAAGAAGAAACAAGACCGTGAGACTGGCAGACTCACCGTGGAGGAACTCAAATTAGCCTCCACTTCAATTGTTCGTTGTGTCTTTACGAATACTTTCGAGAAGAGATCCAGCGTTGCCAAAGGAACCTAATCCCAAAGTCCGTACGAACGTAAACATCCCATTCTTATTCCCGGAAGGCACAACTTCAGCGAACAAATGGTACGTTATCATCATTTGAAACTACTCCATGCCGCTCCACAACTACTTTTGGCCGCTATTCGAGAGGAATTCTGGATTGTTCGGGGAAAAGACGTTGCTAGACTCATCGTCCAAAAATGTGTTGTGTGTCACCGACAAAACTCAACAACAAAATCTCAAATTATGGGTGAACTCCCACCTGCTCGAGTCCTTCCCACCAAGGCCTTCACACAGACAGGAGTGAGTGGACTATGCCGGACCATTCATGCACTGTCTCCGCCCAGGCAGAAACCAAATAGTGAGTCGTATGTCAGCCTGTTTATCTGTATGGCTACACAAGCCATACATCTGGAATGGGTCATGGCCTTGTCAACGCCCTCCTTTATTGTAGCTCTGACCCGGTTGGTGTCCCGACGTGGGCCTGTTTCCGATGTCTACTCTGATGGAGGCAAGAACTTCGTTTGAACAAAAAACGAGATAGACGACTTCTTTGCCTTGACCGACTCAGCAGATCACAAGGTCAAAGTTTCGGATTTCTTCACCCATAAGATAATCCAATTTCCATAATCCATCTCAACCCCCCTCGTGCTCCTCATCATGGGGGTTTCTGGGAGGCCGGAATCAAATCCATGAAGCATCAACTCAAGAGGATCATCGAGGACCAAAAATTGTCTGTCGAGGAGTTCCTAACCCTCTTGGCACAAGTGGAGGCCTGCCTGAACTCACGGCCTCTTACCCAGATGTCCACTGACCCGAATGACTAGTCGGTCTTGACACCTGGACACTTCCTCGTCCACGACAGCCCTAGTGCCATGCCCGAGGACGATCTGACCCATCTGCCCATGAACCGCTTGTCACGCTGGCAGGTAGTTCAACGGATGCATCAACATTTTTGGAAGCGTTGGCAATCGGAGTACCTCAGCCTCCTTCAATCCCGGCCCAAGTGGTTTGCTCCGCGTCCGAACCTGGAGCCTGGTATCTTGGTCCTAATCCGAGATGAGCCGACCTGGGGACCACAGAAGTGGAAGCTTGGTCGGATCACTGCCACCTACCCGGGTAAAGATGGCAAAACCCGGGTATGCGATGTGAAGACGAGCTCCGGCGCCATCTACAGACGTCACATTGTCAAGCTTTCCCCTCTTCCCACGAGTGACATCCTGGCAACTGGTCTTGCCAGCGTCGGGAGTATGTTTATGAAGCAAGTTCATACTTACATTAACTAAAATACAATCATCTTTGTTAGCATTTAAGCAATGATTATTGTCCTAAACTATTTGAAATGTTGTTGTGTATTTGTTGTGTTGAATCCTATGCTCCCTCTTTCAGGTCCACATCAACTACCAACAAGTGAAAGTGCAAACATGGAGTTTATAGTCTCCAGTGTGAATCTGGATCTGCCCATTCTCACTCTTGAGTTGACAATTACTCAATTAAATCACTTAATCTCTAATTAGCAATCAGTCAATTTGTAGTAGTGTATTTACAAGGTTTTAGTAAATAGCCAGAGATATTTACATCCTGTCTCGGCCACCTCATTGCATACTACAAGCTAGTTAGAACTAAGTTAAAAGTTAAGCGTCATCACAGTCAGTAACCTTGCACACTACTAGCCTATAACTCAAGTTATAAACAGGGGTAACTATAATTCTGATAGTTACAATAGTTCATACGACCTTCCCGGTCACCCACGATTGAACCAAGAGGGTACTCTGTGTGGAAATAAACTAGTTAGTTGCAACTTGACCCGAGTTTTAAAGGCGACTACTAGTTTATTCTCCTGACTAAAGTGCACTTATTGCAACACGAAGGCTAAAGTGCATTTATTGCAGCACGAATGCCAAACAGGTGCATTTATTCTAACACGACGGCTAAAGTGCATTTATTCCAACACGAATGCCAAAGTTGTGGACAGAGCAACAACTAGATTCAACATTTGCGCTCCTAAGCTATTCGAGACCCGCGCAATTACAGTTTAGTTATTTATTTATTTGTACCATGTATATATGCAAACATTTCTGTCAACAGCTGGCAACGCCCGGAAACCGTTGTTGTTTGGACACCTCGCTAATTGGCACTTCACACACGTTTCCTCTTTGCGTTGGTAGTATAGAAAGTCAAACTTAACTGAAATGTGATTCGTTTGTGTCGTTAAATACGTAATGTGTTGTAGAAGTTTGTGTAGTCAATACAGAAGACTTCTTTAATCCCCGCTAGACAAACTTATTTCTATGTCATATGTATGGTTGTGGTAGAACCTCGGATTGGCTCGCAGTTACGACTAAAAGGTCCCCCAGTTACTACTAAAAGGGGGTTAACGGTTTACGATAAACTGCACAAAAGCGGACAAGTTCTTAAATTCCTTTCCCTTCTCTAATCGTTACTCTAATTCTAATACGGTACGTCGTTGTTACTCTTAGGTCCAATTTTCTCCAAAATATGTATAACACTAGACCATTTTGACCTAACCTGTGACCGTATGAAGTCAAAAAGTGTATTTTCTTTGACTTTTTTTTTACTTCAAAAATCGTTCCTACCATGAAGGCATAGATTTTTCCAACTATTATTGTATGCAGTATAGTACCACTACTTAGTACTATATTCTCCACTATGTGGCTACTGGGAGAGATGACTTTAACTTTTCATGGTACCCGACTTCAAAAATATTTTTAGCTATGAAGCAGTGGTGGTATACAAGGGTGGTAGTGTGCGCTGTAGTACTACACCAACGAAAGCCGGAATTTGTTTCCCTATAAGAAAAAAAATTTGGGGGCCCCAGCTTTGAGGATTTTTTGGGGTACCTTCTACATGCGCAATGGACCCAACCAATTGTGTTCTAGTATCACGGTAGGGTCTAGTACAATGCACGATAGATGTTAGGTCGGATGATTAAAGTGCCCAAAATCGCCAAATTTTGGCCTTATCCGGTAAGGTCCATTGACTTTAAGCAAGGTGAACAAAGGCTGAGCTTGAAGCTGAAGTGACTGTTTTCGTTACGATACGACTCACTATTTATATTTAGCCTGGTAGTGAGCTTTTGCGTTTAGGTTCTATATATGTAGGTACTACAGACATGATTGGGAGTTCACAAAAACAACAAGCCAGGAAATATTTATAAAAAATGGCAACTCAGCAATTTTTCTCGGGTTAGTGGTAAATATACCGCAGGGATGGATACATAGAATGAGTTTCCATTAAAGTGTAGGCGCACGGTATTGTAAATTGTATTTTAATGGTAAACGGTCACATGTTCGAATACGATTTGGCGAATAAAAATGCCAATATTTGGCGAAAAAAAAAATAAAAAAAATACGAAAAATAGTCACGTTGACAAATTTTTTTTATTCATCTTGACAAAGTGGCGAATGCAAAAAAGGAAGTACTTAATTAGGTATGGATGAATCGAATTAGTTATTTTTTCCTGTCCGGAACACAGAGCGAAACCTTGTATATCCACGCTTTGAAAGCTTTAGTTTTAAAATTGTAGTGGTAACTGAAATAGAGTGATTTTGCGGCTCAGGGATTTTTAACTATTTTAGAATAAGTTGTGTATTTTGTCATTGTGCTTGCCTGTAAGAAATGATTAGTACTGTAACCAACGCGACCCCGTATAATGATAGATTAATTTATTACGCAAAGTATATTAGAATTATGAATAGAATGATACCAATTACCATTAACTTGTGAATGTCTACGACAAGTCACTGTACACTACAGCTAGTTCCTGTAACGTCTGTAGGTACTTCGTATGAGAGGGGGCCTTTACAGACAATTAATATTAACTCTTAAGAAATGTAATATCAATAATTGAGGGAGTAATTTCTTCCTATAAAAAATACTGCACACCTCCTTGCCTGCCCTGGATCCTCTCTCGTTGAGAACTTCCTCAGAACTAATCCTCAGCTGCCCCTATAGCAACTGAGCCTTGCTATGGTTGGAGATACAACCCGCAAGACCCCATAAATGGCGTCTTTTCTCACGTGACTGTACTTCCAACTAAACTACAGCTCAAGCTCCACTAAATAAATATTAATTACGCCGTGAAGCGGCACTACAGACTGGTTTCGGCCGCAACATATCGGGCCCCACGAGATGACCATCTCATCAGAACTGAAGTTATAGAGTGCTATTGACTTGACCTATAGCTCTGATCCCTGATCATGCGGACCTTGACTTGGTGGATACTTTTACACCTGGCCCGCCTGGCATATAACTTTAGCCCCAGATGTTTCCTCTCCCCAATAGAGGTTTCTCCGTTTACTAGACCCGCGCAGCCAAACAAAAAAGGGTCACAGGCCTATAGGCTAGTCTCACTCTTAAAAAAAAACTCAACATGTTGCGCAAACCAGAATGTACCCTACATTACGTTACTTCCCTTGAAAGCAAGATATCTAGTTAACTAATTCTTAAGTAGTTAGTAACTAAATGATAATGTGTTACAATTCATCCTTGGAGAGTAAAGGGCACAGCTTAACAATCGGCCTCTTGAATTCTCCCGTA
This sequence comes from Hypogastrura burkilli, assembly GCA_034696285.1. NCBI lineage: Eukaryota > Metazoa > Arthropoda > Collembola > Poduromorpha > Hypogastruridae > Hypogastrura > Hypogastrura burkilli. Next base: position 9,164 of record JAQFZY010000955.1, read on the forward strand.
GCTGTCTTCACTGTTACAGTACTAACCAGATTGTCAGTTCCAGGATGAACTGCCGTGACTTTTCCTTTTTTCCACTGAAGTGGTGGAGCGTTGTCTTCGACAAGAAGAACCAGATCACCGACATTGATATTGTCCGCTGACTTCTGCCATTTTCCCCGCTGCTGCAGAGTATGGAGATACTCCTTATTCCAGCGGTCCCAGAAATGCTGAAAGATCTGCTGGCTCCGTTGCCAGCGTGAAAGTCGGTTGACATTCAAATGTTGAAGGTCAGGCTCAGGAATAGCAGTCAGCGACTCCCTGATGAGGAAGTGACCTGAAGTAAGGACCTCCAAGTCAGCTGGGTCAGGCGAAAGGGCATACAGTGGCCTGGAGTTGAGAGCGGCTTCCACCATACAAAGGACTGTGCTGAAGTCCTCCACAGTTCTCGTCTCCGTGCCAATTATCCGCTTCAAGTGATATTTGACGCTCTTAACCGCAGCCTCCCAATGTCCTCCGTGATGAGGCGCAACTGGTGCATTGAAATGCCATGTTATCTCCTTATCTACAAGAAATCTAGACATATCTAAATTATGATTAGCGGAGCGGAGAAGAGCATTCAACTCTTTGTCCGCTCCTACAAAGTTACTCCCGCAATCAGAGTATATATGGCTCGGCTTACCACGGCGAGCCACAAACCGTTTCAGAGTCCCAATAAATGAATCTGAAGTTAGGTCAAGCACATACTCCAGATGTACGGCTTTAGTCGCAAAACAAACGAACACACAAAAATAACCTTTATGTGATTTCATACCTCTCCCTTTCCAATTAGAAAGGGAGAATGGTCCAGCATAATCCACTCCGACGTGAGTAAATGGACGAGAAGGGTTGACTCGTGCCGGCGGTAGGCTTCCCATCAGCTGATTAGCTACTCTCGCTTTCAGTCTCTTACAGACCAGACAGTTACGAATGAGGTTCCGTATATTACCACTTGCGTTGAGAATCCAGAATTCTCTTTGGAGTGAAGCCCACAAAAGTTGATGTCCAGCATGATGCAGCTCCGAATGATACTCTCGGATCAGCAGTTTTGACAGTGGGTGACCTCCGCGCAGAATTATTTGATGTTTAGTGGCGGAAGGAGAATTAGACCTCTGCAGCCGACCTCCCACCCTCAACCCTCCGTTTTGATCTATAAAACTGTTAAGAGAAAGAATTCTGCTGCTCATAGCCACAGCTTTTCCACGTTTCAGCCGATCCAACTCAGGTGCAAATTCTTCACGCTGAGCTAGCTTTACAAGTACAGTTAGTCTCCTTGAGCTCACTAACCTGTAATTCTCCGAATCTACGGTCCTGTAGTTTAACTGAACAGTTGTACTTGAACCTTAATAAATATGCGACCTTTCGTTTCAGAACCTTGAGATCTGAATACCTTTCAAACCATGGGCTCCTCATCTCTGAATTTAAGAGATGAGCCCGTACCTGTTGAGTGAATAACGAATTACTCTTCTCCTGTAGGTCCAAATTGGGCAAAATTCCTTTCCCAACAAAAATAGGTAGTCCCGGACGACTCAAAAATTCCGGTCCTTTCCACCATAACTTAAAGTTGAGTAGTACGTCCGCGCCGCGGTCATTCCTCTGGACGCGCAGTCCGCCGGGTTAAGTTAAGGTGTTGGTCAATAAAACTATCAACAAAAGGGGACACTGGCATACGTTCTCAAGGGGATATTCGCGTTAATTCTACAGTCGAATATGGTAGGGAAATACACCGGCACGGAATGGGAAATTTGTATTTAGCGTCAATAAAGTAATAAGGGGCTAATGCTCGAGTTGCAATGAGACGATTTTAATTTAGTATTCCATGGGGGTCAGATGTGAGCGGCTTTCAAAACTGCAAGTCGTGGAATTAAAAATGATTACTGAATTTCTTTCTCGGGTTAACAGTAAATATGTCATGGGAAAGGATATAACGGGAGTTTAAATGAAACTGTAATAAGCGCATGGTGCTATAAATTGCATTGAGGTACTTTTACTTTGACTAGCCAACAAGCTCGCGCTAACGCGAAATCAGTAGCGCGTTGGGTGCATAATATTCGGTCCCCGGTCATCGATTTTCTTTTATCGATGACTTTTTTATCAAAGGAAATTCCATCGAAAGTACTTTTTATCGATAGTTTTTTTTTACCGAATGTACAGTTGACCGAAAAGCCTGTTTGTTTGAATTTGAATCAGCACAAGATAAGATTAAGTAAGAAAAGGTATGCAATATGTTAATTATAGCAAAGTGATTGTACTGTTGAAGGAAAGAAAGTATGCAGTAGAGAGCAGCTCCCGCATAGCGTCAGTCTGGTTTTACTTGTGATACGGCAGTGACACAGTCCATTGGAATTAACCGTTCATAAATATGGAAGACAATCTGAAAATTAATCCTGTGCCGAGTACCAAGAACAGAGTAATCGCTTAAATAAATGGAGGGTTGTACTACAAGGACAAATTATTCGAGCTTACAACTTACTATCGCTGCATCCATTACAAAAAGGGCTGTAAAGCTATTATTTTAATAAGCTAACAACTATTAAAGGATCGCTGTTCCTTATCGAAGATGTACCTGGGAAAAACAGGATTATTGTTTTGGGCACTAGGAATAGGCTTCACAAACTGAGTGTGTGTTACGTCTGGTTAGACAATGTGTAATTTAAGGAGAAAGAAAGGTGAAATATTTAAAGATGGCGTTCCCCGCACAGCCAACGGGGTGACATTTCCGTATGAATAACTTCTTAAGCGGCTCGCACCCAACAATGTGGAAAGCTATGGAACTGCTTAAAAAGGAACAAAACCACTGGGAATTGGAATTCGAAAACCTTAAGTCCGGAATTCGCAACCCTTCTAAATGAAACTATCGAGAGCTCAATGAAAAATTATATAATAAGCCAACAAGCCCGCCCTAACGCGGAATCAGTAACTAATTTTCTACACATTTCTAGATTACATGAGCCATAAAGATATTTAATGGTGGTATGATGGTACAAGTACTCTAGTAATGTGTAGAAAATTAGTTGCTGATTCCGCGTTAGGGCGGGCTTGTTGGCTAGTCAAAGTAAAAGTATACAATTTACAATACGAAATTCGGAGGGCCGTCTCTCATCCGTGAAAACCGCCAGAGAAATATGTGACCAAATAATCCGCACTACTATTATCCAAAAGCAACAAATCAAATCCATTAGTAATTGAAATCATGTTCTAACGAAATATCTATTTCAGTTTTGGGGGAAAGTGGGCGAACTAAAATGCTTGGAGAAAAAAGTGAGGAAATTTGCTTCTGACAGAGTAAAGAGTGCCACCACAAAGTCAATTGGGCATTTACACTTTCATCGGCAATGGCAAAAGTGACCAACAACCTTATTAGAGTAACCATAAGAGAAGGTAACGAAAGATAAGAACTTTGCTAATTTTGTTGCCATACATACCATAAGGTACATAGTATGCGCGTGTGCAGTGTAAAGTAAAATCCTCGCGACGCGCAATGACGGTAAATTTTAGTAGTAACTGCAAGCCGCAAATGAGGCAAAGGTTCTTTGGTTTGAATGTATTTTCTAGCACCTAGCACAAACACACGTAAGTGTATAGGTCAAGAGGATTGACGATGGTATGTATCATGACTACAAACTGCAACAGCAGCTATATTTCAGCTGAGTTTGACCAACGTAAAATGGAAAACGGGTGAAGTGCCAATTAGTGAGGTGTCCTAACAACAACGGTTTCCGGGCGTTGTCAACTGTTGACAGAAATGTTTCCAAACTTACATCTAATACATAATTGCGTTAGGTCCGACTATATATATTTATTTGTTTGTGTGTTTATGTATTGGTCGAGGACAGAAAAAGGTACATTAGGTACCTTGATCTTGTAATTTAGCCATTAAGTTTTTTGCCCTACTATATTGTTTTGAGTTCGTGTCTCTTTGGTGTTGCAGTTGAACTTATGGCGATGACTTCTATATATATTTATTTGTTTGTGTGTTTATTTATTTATTTATTTGTACCATATGTATACATGCAAACATTTCTGTGAACAGCTGGCAACGCCCGGAAACCGTTGTTGCCAACTGTTGACAGAAATGTTTGCAAACTTACATAAATATATATACATAGTCGGACCTAGCGTAATTATATATTAGATTGTTGACACGTATAATAAAACTGCACTTGGACCATATTTCATATCAATCAGTTTCCAGGTGTTTGAATACGTTTTACACAACTACTGCTAACGATTAATTCATTTTTTTTTTACTTGATATTGGTTTGGTTCTATCAGTTTTATATATTTTAAAATTGATTTATTGTATGTGTGTATTATGCATTTATATATATATATATAGTATGTGATAGTATGTATAAATTACGATCGTCATTAGCTACATAGTCTGGACATAAGTAGGGGAATGTCTTAAACACTCGTTTATGCACGTGTACCTTTGGTCGTAGAAACTAGATGTCCATATCAATAGAAATATGATTTATTTCTGACTTAGGAAGTAGCATCACCTAAAAGAATTAACACCCTAACAGTCCGTACTGACCCGACGACTCATACACTCTCGCTCATCAAAATTACGCAACGCGTTTTTGGACAAAATACCCCACAGGCAGGCCAAGTATATTTTTTTCGATCAAGTCGCTCCGCTCCTTCAGGGTGCAGATGGTACATTTTGCTCGACTGTTTTCCACATGTCGTAATTCATTGTCTCAAGGTCCGGTCTCACGGAAGATAAATAAATGTTCAATAAGTTTGCATCCGAAAATGAGAGCAAATTCAATTTTTTTTTGATATTTTTGGCAGTTTTGGCTCACGTGGTGCCCTTTGCACAGGTCCATAGGTCAGTCGGTGAACAATTCTATATTCACTGAAACACTCCATCTCTCTAGGATATCAATCTTAACATTTTTTATCTTGACCGTGACCCCGTTTTTACACAAAATGAAGCGTGGAACTGCCGTTCCAGCCGATTCCACCCCAAACCATGCCTGACGCCCACCCGTATGCGTTTTGCATTTCTGAAACTCAATGGGGCATCCTAGAAGTTTTAGGCGTTTACTCGGTCACTTCGATGGTTAAAATGCTCCTCGACATTGAACAGCTTCTCATCTGTAAAAAGTAGCTTTCTTACCATTTTCTTCTGCGTACCGCTTAAGGATGAGGTTACATTTCTTAAACCGGGCGATACTTTTGGCGCAAAATGAGCATATGACACATACCTCATTTTAAAGCCTTGACTCTAGGTAAAACTTTAGTGCACTTTGTGCCACGCTTTCCACCACTAGCCAAGCCACTACTTTCATCCTCTACACGTTCAGCTGTAAGGTCAATGTTTCCGAACTCCGTCCCGGGTTAGGTTGGATTCTGACCTTCGCTGCTTTGAGCAGGGCTGGAAGTTCTGACTGACCCCGGCCGGCCGGATTTTTTTCGGGAATCAGTAGAACTAAACTCTAGCCACTGTTTGATGGTATGAGCGACGACTGAGTCACTGACCGTTGACTTCCACAGCCACTTGAAAATCTCCGAATAATTTTTCCATTTCGGTAAATGTAAAATTATGGATTTTCGCCTCCCTTTGAACTCATATCGGGAGTCCATTGGGGCACGATGAACATAAATCGCTGGTGAGACTTAAAGAGAAATGGTCAAGGAACCTGATGCACGACTCAGAATCGCCAAGCTGAGCTCTATTGAGGAATTATTGGCTCGTTCCCCTACTTTCGTCCAGACTAGGTATGTGAATACAGTTTTGGCATTTAGACCATTAAAAAATCGATAGACTTTTCCTCGATAACAAAAATTCGATGGGTTTTCCGGTTTATGGGCTTATGGGAACTACTGGGATTTATGGTAATCCTAAGAAATATTATTGGATTTTATAAAATATAAAACACCACCCAATTAACCTAATATTTTCTCCGTAACTAATTTTAAAGTTAGATAGGATTAAAAAAGCCCTGTTTTAAATGCCCAGATGAACAATAGGCAGTGAATACCCACACCAGTACACCCGATCGCACGGCAAAACCACCGTACATTGTTGCTCTGTGAATGTGAAGGATCCTTAAGGGCCTGCCTGCATTAAAATTCGGCTCCGGCAACCTTCAATGAAATAGAGAATTTACACTCCCACTCCCAACAATGCTCTCTGGAGTATACAACTGTATACAACAGTGGAAATATGTGAAACTTTTTTACGCCGGTTTTCTGAGGGTTAAGCAATAGGGGGCATCGATAAGGGCACGTTGTTAGGGGTTTTTGAATCGACAATAAGGGGCATTGGCATTGGCATGTCGGAGTGTACATTCAGTAAAGGGATCCTCCTTACTACAAACAGCTACACCATTAGTTGCAACCGGAACGGTTTTTCCTCAATTTGACTTTATGTATATGCATGCCGAATAAAGGCTGAGTTTGAAGCTGAAGTGACTGTTTTTGTTACGATTCACTATTTATCTTTAACATGGCAGTGAGCTATTGCGTTTAGGCTCTACTAAACACATGGTCGGGAATTAACAACAAACCAGTAAATTAATTGAAAATTCAGAAATTGTTGTCAAGTTAGTGGTAAATATGCCGCAGGGATGGATACCTAGAATGATGGTTCACCTTAAACTGTAGGCGTACGGTATTATAAATTGTAATTAAAAACTTCTACTTTTACTAGGCAACTAAGCCCGCCCTAGCGCGGAATCAGGAACTACATTTTCTACACAATTCTAGAGTACATGTGCCATCATACCTAACCTCCAATTAACACCTTTATGGCACATTCTACTAAGAATAGCCGATGTAACGATGTATTCTTGCCGTTCGTCAATAAAAGTATAAAAATAGTGGGCATTGGCATAGGCCCGTTGTTAGGGGGGCTTGTGGGGGATTTTGAATTATGTGCACTGCACACAGTATATGTAAATGGACCTCACTCACTCTCACTAAATCACTCTGTTGCAACAGCCGTTCCTACCGGAGCGGTTTTTTTAAACTTTGACTTTGAACAAGCCGAGCCGAACAAAGGCTAGGTTTGAAGCTGAGCTAAAAGCTGAAGTTTGTGTTAACGTTGCGACTCAATATTTATCTTTATCTGAAATCGTAGTTAGGTCTTGCTTTTTGGCTCTATGCGCTACTTCACATCTTTACCATTGTCGATAGCAACGACTAAACAATTAGGGGGTTCATACAGGTTAGTCGCGTATTTTTAAACGTTAATTAAGTATGGAACTGGAACCGGATGGGTGTTCACGTTCACCTTCAAATGTACGGGTACTTAAATTGGGCAAAACGATTTTTTTACTATCGTACTACACTATTATGTTGTAGTTCTTGCTAGTGGTAGGTATTGTACCGTTGTTCTTTTGTTGTCTTTGTCGTTTTTAACTATTCCAAATAATTGACAGATTTGTCTGCTCTGTTCTATGATGTAGTGACTTACTATTAGTGTAAAAGTTCCATTAATCATTACAATTTTTCCTTTGACTAGCCAACAACCCCGCGCTAACGCGGAATGACTAACTACGTCTTCCAATGATTTCTAGGGTGCATGGGCTATGGGTGCGATTGTTTGAGTGGAACTTATGATAATGGTGGTTTATGCACCCTAGGAAGCATTAGAATACATAGTTAGTCGTTCCGCGATAGCCCGGGCTTGTTGGCTCGTTCTAGTTAGAATAGCCTTACGTATTCTTGGTTTCTTGCCCGTTCGTCAATAGAAGTATAAAAAATAGGGGGCATGGGCACTAGGCACGTTGTTAGGGGGATTTTAAATAACAATAGGGGACAGTGGCATGGACTACACTTAGTAAAGTAGATCATGCTCCTTGAAACAAGAAGTGGTTCCGGAAAAACTGAAATCTTAAAAATGTAAGAAAAAATCTGAAGTCGTAACACATCTCACTCAGTCTTTCTGTACTCTTTATGTTGATTGATAACTAAGGTGCCGATTACCGGTTCCGAACCTTTTTTTATGCTTTCATTTGAGTCGGCTAAAACTTTACATGTCCACGATTTCGAAGTATAGCTTTTTATATATGCAGTTTTATTAAACCGAAAACCGCCGAATTTGAACGTTAGAGCAGAAAAAATTGGTTAAAGCCGAATTTATCCGAATGTTTCGGTTTTTTGGCGAATTTGTTCTTATTAGCACATACTTTTGTCGTATAAAAGTTAAAGAGCTGTTTTTTGGTTCTGATTCTTACCTGATTTTTTTTAGAAATTAGTATAAACCGTGCATTTTCTCAGAATTATATGAAAACCTTTCAAAATACGACGCTTTTTATGCCCAAAAATTACAAAAAACCGGCACAATTAGAGAATCTTGAGATATATTATCGAGATTGTTTGCAAAGAGGAATAAACGTATATTTTGAAAAAAAAATATTTCGGAAATAACCGGAAATCCACTCCTTATTGATAACTGAAAACACGTACTGAAGTACTACTGTGCGCTATATTAAAGTCAATTGCCAAGTATATTTACATTTCAAACAACTGCCATGCCATTTGGTCAAATCGAGACGTTCAAAAAACTGCTGTGGCAGAGGGTCGGGACGGTATCCTGCCGAAGATCGACAAAATGTTACACTTTTAGCCCGAAAATATCCACAATGAAACGGGCAAACATAAAAACTCCAGTCACTAACACGGATTGTGTTTTGTATTGGATATTATTTACGTGTTTATATGGGGTGGTTTGACATTATTAGTCGAATGTTGTGTTAACAATTTAATATATTCATTTGACTAGCCAAACAAGCCCGCGCTAACGCGGAACTATTATCTACGTCTACTAATTATTTCTAGGGTGCATGGGCCATGGGTGCGTTTGTTTTAGTGGGAGATACTGATAATGGTGGGCCGTGCAAGCTAGAATTAATTAGTAGACGTAGATAGTAGTTCCGAGTTAACGCGGGCTTGTTTGGCTTTCTACTAATAATTGCCTTACGTATATTTTTTTTCTTGCCCGTTCGTCAATAAATGTATAAACAATACGGGCCATTGGCATGGGCCTGTTGTTAGGGGGTTTGAATTAACAATATGGGGAATTGGCATGGGCATATCAGAGTGTACACTCAGTAAGTGGATCCTCCTTACTGAATACTGCTACATGATAAATGATAACCAATAGAGGTGCCGGGAAAACTCAAATCCAAATCTTATAAGAAAATTACGTCTGCAGCCGAAGCACTTCTCACTCTTTTTCTTGATTCAGAACTGAAAACAAGGAATAACGTACTGCTGTGCTAAAATAGAGTCAATTATTCTGTTTTTCACCCGAGCTTTTTTTTTTATTTCACTAGTTATCTTTAACTTAACTCGTAGTCAGCTATTGAGTTTTGGCTCTACAGCGCTACTTTACAGCTTCACCATTGTCGATAGCATCGCATAAACAATTAGGGGTTCATCGTTCATCATAATCAAGTTAGCTGAGTGCTGGTAGGGGGTGTTCCATAGGGAATACTCACTTCACAGGTTCGCTGCAGTCGCCTCTCTCCTCCATGAAAACTGGTGGGAGAGGCTCCCTTCACCCTGATGCTAAGATGTGTATTTTCTTATTTTTTAGTTAATTAATATATCCTAAACGGAAAGCGCTAGAAAATACCTCTAATTTTCTATGTGCTTAGCATACATAAGAGATCGTATAGCCAGGAGCTGAGATTTTTATAAAATATGCTTTTTAAGTATTGATTAAAATGCAGTGTGTAGTTTCCATGTATCCATATCATTAACCACCTGGTCTAATTCTCATTTCTTCATACCTACACCACATTCTACTCTACACTACACGAACCTACAGAGTTGTTCCAATCCTCTTCCTTCTTTTTACCCAGACTCTAATTTTGAAGGGGCAGAAATGGTTCCAACAATAGCGTATGTCTCATGTAACAGCAACATGGCAAATACTTGTGAAGTTACAGAAGTTAAGTCAATCAAGCACTTTTCGTCAGCTTTTATGCTCTCAAACCCACCGAAATAGCATGATCTGTCATAATTCCCACTTCCCTGTTCACGAAAACTACGTTTGGGGACAACAGGATGATTGACTTGTGTGGAGGCGTTATTATTCAAGTTCAGAGAGATGAAGACAGACATTTCACCGAAGGTAGATTCTGAATCATCTTCCGTCTGTGTGGCAAACTCTCGTGTGTCAATGATCTGTGGTTGCTCAACTCTGACGTCCTGATCCGATTCGTCCTGGGCCCCATGAGCTGAAGATTCGGGTACAAACAGCCTCCTTTTCTTTGACCTATTGAAGCGTTGAACGATGGAATTTGCAGGAGTCTTAATAATACGGGTCGGATGAATGGTGGGATTATAGCTGGGGTGAAGAATTTGATCCGATTTTTGATTTCCCACGAAGTGATCAGAGCATACTCGAGAAGATGGAGTAGGCGCCCATGGAGATCCGTCTTTACT
>JAQFZY010000956.1:0-19579 GCA_034696285.1 Hypogastrura burkilli
TGGCGGCAAATTTAAATACAAGAATAAAACAATGGGGTTCATTTCAATGTTGTGACTCATTTCACTGTAGTGATTCGGTTCACGGTAGTGATTCGTCATTCCGTGTAGCACGTAGGGCTACACGCAAGCGCTCGCAAGAGCACTTGTTACCAAAAATACTTACAAATCGGCCTGGATGAGTCTCCATTCGGAATCTCACCAAATACCAAATCCAATTCTGGGTTTTTTCGTGTCAGCCACTACGACCGTCCCCACAAACTAACACACACTTATCCAGTCACAGTCAATGAAACTAAAAGAAGAGGTCCTGGGCCTCGGCCGACACCAAAACACCAAAACCCACCGAGCCTAAAACCCCGAAACCATCTTTTTATTTTCACTAAGGGCATAATATTCTCCAGGCGAGGAGGCCTTAATAGTAAATCTGAACTAATAGGTTATGGTTTGGTTACCTTTTGGTTTTGGTATTTTCAGCCCTCACGCGTGGTCTTCCTTCATGGGGCCTGTCCCCACAGGCAGGCCCATTACCAAAACCATATTTAGTAACCAGAACGTTTAGGCGTCTGGTGGAAGGCTAAAGGAGCCGTTGTCTGCCGGGGATCAAAAGTAATTGGCGGTCTTGGAGTGTTATTTTTGGGGGTTTGGGCCAATTTGTATGGTTACATTATGTATTATTGGGTAAAGTGTAATAGGAGGCCAATCGTATTACATATTAACTTATTTCTCATCATTTGACCTAATCCGCTACTATTTACTAAACGCAAGTCTTACAGCACTCATACTGGTGCCATACCACATGTCGGACTTCGAATGCTTCACCTCATGACTTTCACCAACATATAACCTATTGCCATAATCGCCATAATCATTTAGTGTGAAGTTTCATTACAATAAAAAATAAAATGCATTCCTTCCACACTGCGTTCAATTCATTTAGCTTTGACACCTACGTACAGTGAGCATTACAGTTTCAACTAGTTATAGCATTTCTTCACCTTTTCAATTCCAAATTTTATTTTTCCGGCTTAAAGATGCTAAATTGAGGTTTCTCAAATATAATTCTTCCCGAAGAGCTACACATTTATGTAGTACCTAACATGTACACGTACTGGCTTGTGCAAATGTGTCTCAAGCAATTTGTAAATTCAAAACTCGGTACCTACAGCGTAAGGTGAACAAATTAAGTTAGTTACCTGAATTTCCAATACATGTTATAAGTTCTACCATAAGCGCAAGTTCTGTTACAAGCCAGTTAAATACACATGTAAATGGATGCTTACGATACAATACTAAAAAGTGCAGGTATTCATCATTTATAGAATTCTTGGCAGCCTATGGCATCCTACTGCAAATTAAAGAGAAACAAAAGCTACAATCAGCTTCATACATAGATACATAGTGAATTGAGTCATCCATGGCCTATTTAGGAGTCCCAGAGCCTGGGAAACACTGCCCATTCCTTCAACTTTCAGCTACTGATAGGACTGAAGCCTTCTTTGAACCGAACCAGGAAAAAACGGGAAAATATAAGCTAATCAAGAATTTGGCTCTGACGACGCACTCGGAGTTTCCGTTCCAGCCAGCCCTTCATGTGATAGCGAGCAGTAATAGTGAGTGGACTTTCTCAAGGTTTACAATCAGGAGGGCAGAAGAAAAGCATAATTAATTATGCTGGTGCTGGGTATCCGCACGGAGCCTCCTATTGTATTATCTGAGCCTAATTTACATAAGCAGTGCATATATGCAGTCCTCCGGTCGCCTCAGCCAGTCTCTCACTGATAATCCCTTTTATAATTGTAATTTACGAGGGGGCCTCTGGCTCTATAGTCCCATAGCATTGTGTGCTGTATACAATAATCAGAAGAGGCTCTCCGCCCCCATCATCATAACGTCACATCGTCACGTCTAATTTTGTAACGGCGGCTAATGAGGGGCCGAGCTATCAGCATCAAAAAAAGGAGCCTAGGTTCTCAGACCTTGTCGTAGAAGACAGTAGTGGGAAAGTTTTATAAATAATACATTATGAGCATGAAGGGAAAATGATTTGGGACCTCCTGAATTGAGGAACTTTGGAGGCATTAGCGGAGGAGGAGGAGGCGGAATATGGTGGAGCTCCTTTCTTGTGCTGATGTGTAAATTACGGAAGGGATACAGGCAAGAGATGAGCGGAGGAATGATGATAGAACTAATGGCTGGAAGTACCATGACAAACTTCCTAAATATCTGTGAGAAAACCCCTTTTTTGTCTTTTCAGCTCTCGACTTGGTACTTGAAGAAATGATGTGAAAGTTGGGCCGAGGTAATCTTGCATGGCAGGTACATGGCGGTCGTAGTTCGTAGTATGCTTGAACCTTGAAGCACAATCATAAAATAATAGCACAAGTTATTATTATATTTTCAAGTATTTTTGCATCTTGAGCTTCAGTTTTCAGCAATTCATGCAAATCAATAAAACTTGAAGCGATTTTTTTGTTTTTCGGGGACCTACTATGTCATCAATATTATTTAGCCGTAACAAAACTTGGAAAAAGAAGTGCCCGATTTTGATCATGTTCTAAACGCACTAAAACAAATTTTAAAAGAGATGTCGCCAATCAAAGTTCTTCATTATGCGCTAGTATTGCGTTAACACAAGTTACACTAGGTATAATATATTTTTGAATAATAATTTAACCCAAAGCTTGTAATTTAACTGTATTGAGTTAAATTACAAGCTTTGGGTTAAATTGTAGTCAAAAATATATTATACCTAGTGTAACTTGTAACATACCCTATTCTTGCATTAAAGCATTATTTCCTTAATCTTGGCATCTGGAGAATACAGTAGTGGCAAGTGGCAATTATTCGGAGGCCGTGTGCAGTTCGGCTAAACCAGTTTGATGATTCCTCTTGCGTAATTCGTCGTCGCCGGGCACGTCGGAGGCCGAGCTGGATGATAATTGAGACAAATGATGGCCTGGGCTACAGACGCGGGATGAGCCCAGTTCCACATACACAGTCCCACACCTGTATCCACTATTATCCGTCAGGCCTGCGTTTAGAAATACAGAAAGAGATCGGATTCTGAGGAAGGGCCTCCACCACTTAGAAAATATAACCCATCAATTTAAACATGAGAAATTGGTTTCCCTTCCACAGGACTCAGGATAATGACATATTCTGCTGCTCCGTCCGTTCTGTATTCATGAGGAATCCCTATTGTTGTTACATCACTCCCATCATCACCATTTACACAGGTGAGGAGGAGGCACGGGGCTGTTCATTATTTCCACATCAATAAGCAGCTTACGCAGAAAGGAAGCCTCCAACACCTTCCTACACCATTTTTAGGCAGGACTTGAGTTTAAAGTACATTATCAATGTCAATGATATGATATGCCCGCAGAGGGGAAACGGAAGCCATGGCTCAAACACATTGTCAATATGCCCGATCTGAAAGGCTGCCATTTAGACTATCATCAATTAATTCGATATCTCTCACCAATTACAGCAGATTTCCTCACCAATTACAGCCAATTACTCACCAATAATACTTTGAAACTTGTTATGAGCAAAATATTATTTATTTTATAATAATTAATGGAGTTAAAATGATCTTATTTGATATTTCAAAACCTTGGTGAAGAAATCTCCTCCAATTGGTGAGAGCTTTCGAATTAATTGGTGATCGTAGATTACCGTCCCCCGCTGTATACGTTTTCATGTTTTTAAAGGGCTTAATCGGAAATTTAAAAATAATTTTGTTCGCAAAAAATGCATCATAATTAAACTCACTAAAAATTAATGAATTAAAGTTTATGGAAAAATGTGAAAATGCAAGAAAGTTGTTCATAGTCTCCCATCTATTTGCCCTGTACGTTCGTAATTGGCAAGGCTCACGGTTCCCGGCTTCAGAAAATCAAACATGAAGCAGTTTCGTCTTGCTTACATTTAAAATGGAATTTGAAATGTTAGATACTGTAACATAAATCGAACTGTGACTTAATATACAGTATCTAACCTGATTGCATGTTCCAAAAGTCACCTCACTGAAGGGCCACACATGGGACCCTGTGTATGAATTACCCTCATCCCTACAGGAGACCTAAGGGTGGTCCTAATTGAAACCGATCAAGTGTACTCAGATACTGATCTATCAGTAGATCCAATTTCACACCCGAGCATAAAGGCCTGTATTAAGAAAAGGGTGGATGTCATGATTCATGTTCCCGGAGACTTTATTTTTAAGCATGGCCTAATATAAGGAGGATATCATGGTAGTACTAGTGGATAGATTTATCCCATTCAAGTTTAACCTAATCAACTAAACATCCCTGTTATCTACATTACAGATAGAAAGAGGCGTCGCAGGTCACATTATTGTGCGCATGAAGGACTGTACTACTGGCTATTGGTTCTGGAAACTGAATAATAGTAGTACGATCAATTACGACATACGACACCTATTGAAGATCGAATTAAATCGATTTCCTTCTTCCAGATAATCATTAACGTCAGGTAAGTACCGTCTTAAAAAATACGAATCTAACCTTCCCTTCACGGTGGTCACTTTATTTCTACTCGAATTTCGAAGTGAAAAAAAAACGAGTTTATTCTAAGACCCTTAGATGTAAGTAGTACTAGTATTATCTTGGATTGCTTCTGTTATTTATGTATCAAACGCACGGTTACTTTATAAAGTTCGGACAGAAGCTCCTGGCGGCTCCAACAGGTTCCTAAGTTAAATAATTAAATAATCCATGGATATGAACAGAATCAGAAAATATGGTTGTCGACGTCGACATAATACTTTAGAATTAAAGTGCACCTAATACCTAACATATATCTGGTATCTGGCACACATTCTATGCAGCTAATAAATATGCATGTAATAAAATTGAAATGACAGAAAAATAATATGTAGGTAAGTATTTAAGGACATCAACACCATGCAAACGTACGTGTATATAAAATGTGGTAAAATCAGTACCACTGCCAGGTACAGGTACCTATCTAATACTTCTCCTGTTTTATGTCTTTCTCTTGTTTGATCTCCTTCCTATTCCGGTCAGCCGGTTCGGGGCTTAGCTCAGCTTCCGGCTCATCATTGTCCGGATCATCTTTAGAGTTTTCATGCAAAAGAACGTATTCTCTAGAGCTGAAACCAAACTTTAGGACGTCCTTCTCAAATAGTTCAACGTAACGCTTGGCCTCAATTTTTACGTCGTTCACCAAGGTTCCGTTTGCACTCTCCAGGTCAATAATGTACGGCTTTATTCTACGTCCTTTGGATCCGTCTGGACGCTCATACGGCATCAGTCGGTACTGTATAGCTGCATGCTGCTTGGAACAAGAAGGATGGTCAATCGGAATGTCAGCTATTTTTCTTTCTCGACCTGTCAAAGTGTAACAGTATGGTTTGGTGACAGTATAAGTATAAGGAGTTTGTAGATTAACATTGATCTTGATATTCTCTCCCTCATCAATTCATTTTAACTTACCCAATAAGTAAGCACTCTGCCTATGAATATACATGACCTCCAGGGCTTCCTTTCCTTTAAAGGGATAGAGCCTCCATCGAATTTTAAGCGGTTTTCTGGCCTCGGGCGGCTCACTATACTTGATCACGACTCCTTTAAAAGTGTTGGTCTCTTCCGTTAGCTTTCCAGACAGACCAAAATTTGGCTTTTCCTTCTCGATTTTAACTTTATTGTCTTCGTCTTCCCCTTGACCCTCCTTCCGCCCATACTTTGAGTCCTCGTCTTCTCTGTCCCTGTTCTGAAAGGGCCGTTTGCTAGAGTCGCCGTCTCTATCCCTCTTCTGAAACGGCCGCCTGCTGGAGTCGTCGTCCCTGTCCCTATTCTGAAATGGCCTTCTACTAGAGTCATCATCTCTCTCCCTACCCTGGAAGGGCCTTTTACTGGAGCTCTCATTGTGGTTGTGTCTGTCGGGAGGGGGCATCTCCCTAGGTTCTTCTTTAACTTTAATGTCTCTGTGGTCGTGATGGGATCGGTTCCTGAACTCTCCTTCCCTGTCCTTGTCCTGATGTGACCTCTTCCTAGAGTCATCTCTACTCTCTTTATGACTATTATGATAAGATGACTTCCTGCTGGAGTCCTCGTCTCTGTCCCTGCTCTCCTGATGTGGCCTCCGGTGTGAGTCGTCATCTCTGTCCCTCTGATGTGACCTCGGTCTAGCCTCGTCACCCCGTGGTGGCCTATTACTCGATCTCCCACTCATCACAACTTAGTAAGAATTAAATATCACAAATACCACAAACCTAAAGTTTCAAAACAGAAAGATTTTTCATTTAAAACAAAACTTCAGAGAAAAACTTTGCAGGTTCGTAAAACACACGCGGGAAAAGCGGATCAAAAATTCACAATATGTTCACTCTTGGCATGATCGGGAATAGGACACAGTGGGCAACAGTGTACCAAATTCATTACATTTTATTTCTGTGCAACTATCTTAACCATAATATGGTAAGTTGTTGGCCACTATTGATCTCGCTATACCCACTGTGCTCGGTTCCGATCTGATGTTGAAGATGGCACATCGACACTCTACAGTTCTCTGTGACAAGAACGTGGCAATCAGCCGGTAAATAGACCTGTAAAAGTGATCTATTGACACTTTTAATTTTGATAAAATAATAATTGTCTATTTTCTGAATTCAAAATATGGAAAAGTCAATTCATGTGGTGGTGGGTGAGGACCTGGAATCATCTGAAGAGGAATTTGATAGGTCTGAAAGCCTTATTGCAGCCTCAAGAAGTAACAATAATAGTGCGATCGATGGAAATGTGATACAAGGTGAAGCCCCGGAGTCAGATCTCGACGTTGATGGTAGATACTTCTTTTATTATCAAAAACTACTAAAGTTATGTATTTGTAAGTTGTAAGTGGAACAGAATCACAGATAGAAATATATTTGACATAAAAATACCTTTATTCTGTTTCAGATTTCGGGAGCACGGTGAGCCTAACATCATCGTACGAATCCGCCAAGTTGGCAGGATTTAAGACTGAGAAAGACAAGAGTACAAATATTGTTCAGGTGGAAAGAATTCTATCTCCGGCAGAGAAATTAAAAGCACGGAATCCTGCATTATATAAGAAACACTTTGACCGGAATAAATCCCTCCGGAGTAATATTGCGGATAAGTTCCTTCATCCCGTCATTAATCAAGACATTAAGAAAATGGACAGGTTATCTCAGAACTTGTCGAATAGTCAAATGCAGGTGAGCATATTTCATATTTACTAGCTTTACAGGAGGCTTAATTAAACAATTTCCTTATGGTGATTTTTGAAATTGAATATTATGTGCAGTAAGTATAATGGGAGCTTTCATACTTGATTATAACTTATAGTTAGTCCGTTTTAAATTTTATTTTCACAGATGCAAGAGGCCCTTCTTCAAGCTCGCCTTACCACTGGGAATTTGCTGCAGCTTCAGAAAGAACTCGAATATCTTATCGAGAAGGATTATCTGAGTGATGTCAAAGTTTTAGACATGTCAAATCCTAAAGTTGCTCCTCAGCAGTAATAGGATTTTAAGGAAAGCTGTCGTTGTATGACTGGTAGGAAAACACGGTACACAACACAATATTGTATTGTAATTGTAGTAGGTACTATTTAGCGACAATTATCCACTGTTTTATATTATTACGGTTTACTTTACAGTTAAGAGAGTACTTATTGCTTAAATAGATATAGAATATTTTTATATATCGCATATAAAACGTAGCTATACTGTGCATTCCACTAAACGATTTTACGGTAACATTCC
Organism: Hypogastrura burkilli; assembly: GCA_034696285.1. Taxonomy (NCBI): domain Eukaryota; kingdom Metazoa; phylum Arthropoda; class Collembola; order Poduromorpha; family Hypogastruridae; genus Hypogastrura; species Hypogastrura burkilli. Next base: position 7,775 of record JAQFZY010000956.1, read on the forward strand.
ATATCTTTTCTGATCTGATTACATTCCATATTTAGTAGTAGCAATTTGTGCATGACGCTGGCACGAATCAAATCGAGAAAATCCCACCTTCAGTTATGGCTTGTTATACTTATAGTTATAATATGTATTTGCTGATCGGCTCTAAGCCACACATTATATTGTAAGCACAGTCTATTGAGCGGATGTTTGCTATAAACAAATCTGGAAAGTTTTTAAGACGATATTGTACTGTATGTATTTGTATTAAACCTGCCTTTCCATGTAAAACGTAAAACATAAAACATAAAGGTAGTATTACATTCACATTGAAGCTAAAAAGAAGTTTATCTGTCTCATTTGATTTTCTTTTTCCATGATTATCTGCGCTTTCCTGACATTAACTCAATAACAGACATATTGAAATCAGTTACGTTTAATCGTAAATCAATTAACTATTTTATCAGGGAATGAAATAACCAAACTACGGCATCCTGAAACGGGCACCTGGAATTAGTATAAGTTAAATGAGAAAGATTAACTTTAATTAAAAACTCTCCAGGTATATATATCAATGGCAAATGTTACCCTATTCCTCATTCCTTGCTACGCAAAAGGCAAGCCGCATATGACGTTCGTGCTTCATCAGCTTCTAGCGAGGACCGAGTAAATGATTGTGTTGTTCACCAAAACTAAACTTGCCGCATACACGACGTTCGTGCTTCACAAGATATTACCGAGTACATTAATGTGCTTTGTGATTTCCATTTGCAACAGTGAGAATTATTAAGCAAATTAACAAATACCTGCTAGGTTAGGTAAGGTATACACATTCGTACTTTATAATTTTTAAACCATTGCACAATAAGGGCACTAGCAGTATTTTTATAATATAGAATTTTCCATTTGGAAAAGGCTTGTCCATATCTATTAAATTCAGTTATCATAAATCCTTAATCCTAATGCTCCTTCTCGTCAATTCAAGAATTAACTGTAAAAGTAGTGGTTGCACGATTTAAGGGGATTTATTGAGAAGATCAAGAGTGATAAAATTCTGCTTTTGCAGTCCAGTCCATAAGACCTAATTAGGTCCCCGTCAAAGTCCCTATCTCCGGGACGCTTACCGACTCCTCAGATAACCCATTTGTCGTAGACGTGTATTATTTATTATTTATTTACAAGGTAGGTTAGGTTAGGTTACAAAAATTCACCTGACCGAACTAAAACACGTAAAGTCTAACCTAAGTTAGTGAAGATTGCTTCGCAATCTTTTTTTAAGTGTTTTAGCTTGGTCAGGGACCCTGTAGTTCGCTACCACATATGTTTTTGCGCGGTAAAATTTGAAATTATCCCAGGACTCGGTGGATTGAATATACGGCTCCGGGACCTAATTATATCCCCCGAGCACCTAATTTGGTACCCCAGGGACGATTTCGGTTTGGTCAGGCAGGATTTTAAGTCGCATTTGCTAAATTTAGTTCCTGACGATGAATTAGAAAATCTACTAAAAATTGTCCGTGGGAAATTTGATTCTATGAAACTGGTGGCGGGTCATCATAAAGAAACGATTTAGGAACGAGTTTATGGAAAATTCGAAAATTTAAAAAAAGTTTTGTTATGGTATGATTTAGGGTTCAATTGTCACTTTTTCTAGTGCTAAAAGTATTATATTGTCAAGTTTACTACTATGGGGGACCTAACTTGGTCCCTCTTCGGGGGACCTATTTAGGCACCGGGGCGGGGGGATCTATAATTAGGTCCGATGGACTGGGTTGTTTAACCTACTACTTGCTCCAGTTCCAGTGATAGTGGGTTTTGGGTTGTTAGAGTGAATTAACGTATTTTGTGGAGGAGGGAGCCAACGTGGAATCTTGTAGTTCCTTTGGTGCTGAAATAGAAATGGAGAAGCATGCTCTTTTTTGGTTCCATAAGGAGAAGTACTGTGGGTTGGATTTTGCTTGGAAGAGGAGCCCGAGCGAGCCCAGGGAACTTTTAGCACGGGGACACAGTGAGCCTCCATATTTCAGACCGGTTCCATTCGTCGTAAATAGTAGGAACAGCCTTTTTCTTTTTCAATCTGGATTACTATTTTTGAAATTATCACACGGTGTTCTAAATTCAAAATTCTTCAGTATCCATACTCCTAATCCGGTAAGTCCCGATTCCCACCCTCAAGTTTCACGATCAAAATCGTCCAAAATAGACTAGTTTTCGTATCTGCTCCACCTCCACGGCATGGTCTCTACAAGTTGGAGTTGATTTATTTTTGTCGTCATGTCATACTAATGATGTACATGTCAATTGATATGGGACAGTATCAAGCAAAGCAAGGTATCGTTGACTCTCTATTCACGCTTTACATTTATTATATTGTTGATTGTGCATTTATTATGACAATCACTTGACCGGACCGGTCATTTTATTTTTCAAGTAATACCGAAACCGAAACGAAAGTACAAAGTAATTGACATGAACATGAGGCAGTTGAGCATGACACGCATAAATGCAGACTGAAACTTTGGATTTAGACGATAATAGTTTATTCACATGCCATTCCTCATTGGGTCAGTTATTCGTGTTATTCGTTTCGTACATCTACGTTGAGGTTCAACTCTGCTGACCTCTGAATTTGACTATTCTGGTGCAGTACGTACAGGTACTATGCGATTATGATCTACATACATTTGTTTGCTTCAGGCTTGCCTAGTAGTTAATGATTAGTGTGTGTCCTTATACAGTCAACAATCGACGTCCGTCCGATCGCAGATATGCAAGCACTTACAACTAAAACTTAATCTTGACCTTGACCCTTGTTTCTGTATCTGTACCCTTAGTCATTGATACTTTTTTATACTTTAAAGCAGTCATGGCCAGTAGTGGAAATGGTGAGGTCGAAGTCGGCTCGACTGGGGTTGGAGGGGAGGCCACCTCCAACACGAACTCTGGGGCTTCCAATGTGACTACCAATGCCTCAAGCACCTCCACGTCCACACCCACTCCTTCAAAATTAGAATCTAGTTCCGGAACTGGGGGTGACACTGAGGCTACACCGACCAACTATTTGGGAGCTATTGATGAGTCTGTCCAACCGCTCAAAATTCCGCCAAGTCAAAGGTCCGAAGACTTCAAGAAACTCATTCAATATGGTCTCGATGTAAAAGTAGCCGCTAAATTGGACGATATCTACAATACTGGTACAGGGTCACTTTAGGATTTCATGGGCGTGTCCACGTAAGGCACATGGGCAGTTTCCAAAAACAAGCCATGTTTTTCGTTTCAGGAAAACTAGCTCATAGTGACCTTGATGAGAGAGCCTTAGATGCTCTGAAAGAGTTCCATGCCGAAGGGGCTCTTACGGTGCTGACGCAGTTCCTGGAGTCAAACTTGGAACATGTCTCCAACAAGTCGGCCTTCTTGTGTGGCGTAATGAAAACCTATCGACAAAAAACACGAGCTGGTCAAAATAATACTCCTACAGTTCAAAGGTAAGGAAAAGGAGTATATGCTCATGTCAGTAGTGGTTTGTATATAAGTATATATTTTCAAGTGGTGACAGAAAGTAGACAAGTGTTTTATTAAATTCATACCATCCTCAACTTATTATCTAAATTGATTGGGTTAAAGGAGTAATGTTTGAGAGAAGGGTCCTGGAGCTTTGTACATTTAATATTAGTAGGTACTAGGTACTTACTTCTACTAGTAGTCCATTCTGTAAGGAGCGGAAGCGGAAATGGGTTTATGTTTTATGATATGATAAGGCATTTCAACAAGACATAGCGAGTATATTTTAAGTGTAAGGTATATGCATTATTTTATATTACTAATATGGCTACTACATAATTCATATTATGCTACACTACTGTACTTACCTATTGATTTTTTATTTTCCGTGTTAGGGTGGTCAAAGGTCCGGACGAGAGCAAGATCAAATCAATTCTAGAGAGGACTGGATATTCTCTAGACGTGACAACAGGCCAACGGAAATACGGTGGCCCACCACCAAATGGGGAGTCAGTGCCACCCGGCATTGGATGTGAAGTATGAAGGCCACTCAGCGCATTATTTTATAATGTAAAGATGCTCCCGAGTTTCATTGTCTATGGATTAATTCCTTTCGTTTTGTAGGTATTCTGTGGAAAGGTTCCCAAAGATATGTATGAAGACGAATTAATCCCTTTATTCGAAAAATGCGGAACCATTTGGGACTTACGTCTCATGATGGACCCTATGACTGGACTGAATAGGGGCTACGCCTTTGTTACGTTTACTAATCGAGACGGTGCACATGAGGCTGTTGTACAGGTACCAATGAATCAGAATGTTTCGGTGTTTTTAAGATTTTTATAATTAATCACGATAGTCATGTTGAGGTAGAGAAAGTTTCTTAGTTCATCCTCTCTGAAAACCTCTGAAGCCCATACGCAGTGCCTCGTGTAAATAATACAATTGGAGATTAAGTAACAATTATGTAAGTTGAGGATAATAATATAACGTCACTGACAGGTGTTTATGTTTAACCATCCATTCTACTTCTATTCCGTACCGAATCCACCTTGCCTTTTTTGAGTTAGGACGTGGTTATGCGGCTTTAAACTTTATTTTACACCCTGCTGTATGTTTTATGTCTTTTGGTAGTTCAGTAAAAATCAGACTGATCCTCGATACGGTTTGAAAGTATCCATTTGTCAGCCGAGAACCCGTTTGTATGTCAGTCGCATTCCTAGGTCTAAAGGAAAGGAAGAAATTGCGAAAGAGTTCCAGCACTACACATGTAAATCCTGTTCTATCTCACCAAATGTTCTCCGGTAGTTGTGTTTCTTTTTCGTTGTTTGTCTTACTACTTCTGCACCAACGAGATAACTTGGTGATCGGTTTTTCTGTTATTCTATCAAATCCTGGTATGAGAACCTGTACATATCTTACGTTGTTCTCCGTGTCGTCATCAGTCAACTTGACGTGTCTGTGTCTCGTAATTTATGTAGTATACTGGCCATCTCTAATTTCTGTGCATTTGGGACTGAACTTTGGGATAGGAACGAGGAGAGAACGCTTGCTAAAAAGTTCATCTGATCTTCCGAACAGAATTATGACAGTTCTTAAATAATTAGTTCAATTTCGTCTACAGTACTGCGCCATAAAACTGTATTCTGATACTTTTACTTTGCCGTTCGTTTAGCCCTTTTTAATGCTTGCTGTTTTAAATGCTGATTTCAGTTGAATGATTACGAGATCCGCAAAGGAAAAAAAATCGGAGTCACGATTTCATACAACAATCATCGGTTATTTGTTGGGAACATTCCTAAGAATAGGGATCATGATGAACTTTTAGAAGAATTTTCTAAGCATGCGCGTAAGTCTTTGAATCACACTCTTATTAATCTCTAGTTACCTCTCTACTCTCTAGTTTCCGCCAGTTGCATGAGGAATGACTGCAAAAACGGTTAGGTACTGCATGGTGTTTTGCTTGTATTAACATTTCGTTGCATGCCTGATCTTTGAGTTTATCTTTGAGCGTGTACTAATGATTTTCTGAATGTTGATTAGTAGAGTATTTGCTTCACTTCTTTGTGTGGGTCAAATTTTGTCGGAGTGGGTTTCTAATTAATGTTTCCGTATGTTTATGGTATCCTCTAGCTGGGTTGACTGACGTAATCATATACAGTGCCCCAGACGATAGAAAGAAGAACCGTGGTTTCTGCTTCTTGGAGTATGAGTCTCACAAAGCTGCTTCATTAGCAAAAAGACGGTTGGGTACGTCTCGAGTCAAAGTATGGGGCTGTGACATTATTGTAAGTTGGGATTAATATTTTACTACAAGTCATGTCAAGGTAGTCATGACCTTTTTTTTTATGTAAAAGGTCGACTGGGCCGATCCACAAGAGGAACCCGATGATGACACAATGTCCAAAGTTAAAGTTCTCTACGTTCGCAACCTCACTCAAGAAGTCACAGAGGAGAGGCTGAAGGAGTGCTTTGAAATTCACGGCCGTGTTGATCGTGTCAAGAAAATTAAGGTTGGTTTAGGTTAAACATCTGTAAGTGAAAAGACGCAGAACCCACAGTCCCAGCTCCAAGTATGCTTGACAAATGTGCATGAGTTGGCGTTTAGTATTGTGGAGAGCAATTGGATGACAAGAACTAACTACAAAGCTACTGTGTATCCTCTACTATGGATAACATGTACACTAGTTACTGTATCGACATTTCCGTAGTTTTTTTAAAAATAAGGTAGTCTATTTTACTTTGAAATTCATAACACTTCCGTGTTTCCAGGACTATGCCTTTGTTCACTTTGAGGAGAGGGAGTCAGCCGAGAAAGCATTGACTGCAATGAATGGGACTGAGGTTGGTGGATCACAGATTGAAATTTCTTTGGCCAAACCCCCGTCAGACAAACGAAAGAAGGAAGAAGTCTTAAGGGCCCGTGAGCGCCGCATGATGCAAATGATGAGTCAGCAACGTCCGCCGTGAGTTATCTTGCTGGTTTCTGATTAACTGCTTCGTGCTTCACCTTAAACTAGTGAAGAGAAACGTTTAATTTTGCTACAGAATCATGCAAACCTTGCCGCTGAGAGGAGGACGAGGCGGGCTCAGGGGCCCAATGGGCCGCGGAGACTATGGCGGTAAGTAGTTGCGAATTAGTTCACTAACGCGAATATTTGAAGTCCAAGTCCGATTACTATGGTTCTTTCACCGCATGCAGAACTGTTAAGGTCTCTGGAGGCCCGTTATTTCAATGCCGTTTATAATTACTCATGATTCTTATGCTTAGTTTTAACTTTTAAGCATAACGAGAGATTAACCGTAGAGAGTAGTTTTGAATGTATGATTTGTTATGACTAAATTAAGTACTACTTATTGCATTGTGCTTCTCTTAAATACCTAAATAGGCTTAACGCTTTATGCTGTCCTAAACAACATTACAAAGAGGCATACTTACACGGAATCCTTACCTTTTGGTAAATGTTGTTTGCCGCGTACAGGTTTAGCTTCAACTATAGTGTTTGTATCTGCTAAATACACTGTACTAGGAAGATATCTGCCTATACAGTAAAGCAGAATTGTTCACAGTCCCAGCTCCAAGTATGCTTGACAAATGTGCATGAGTTGGCGTTTAGTACTGTGTAAAGTAAAATTTTGATGACAAGAACTATGAAAAGTTACTGTGTATTCCTTACCGTGAATAATATGTACACTAGTTTCTGTATCGACATTTCTGGCTGTTACCAGATTCTTCTTTCGAAATCTGAAATTACTAGCCAAAAGATCCAGCACAAAATAATAATCTATGTAGTTATTTACATAGTCGGTCCACTTCAGCGTCTCACGTGTATATTTCTATTCTCTTTTCTCACTGCCTGCTTGCCGATGACTGGAATGGAATTGATTTCCCTAAAACTCCCGTAATCCCAGACTACTACCCAAATAATATGAATTATTACAACTATGGAGCTTACGGAGGGAACGGCCCTCACCCTCAACACTTTTATGATCCTGACCTCTACCGCCTTGACGAGTTTTACTATGATATTGACTTTGGTAATCAGTCTGCTTCACAACCCATGTATCCGCCGAACATCAACGCAGGCCCTGTCCTCCGTGAGCGAAATGGTCAAGTCAAACCGCGACAGACGGTGCGTCTCGTTTCCTCTCGTGTCATGCTCTCTCCTTCTCAACGTCTATTTCCTATTTTCTGTTTTCTCTGCATGCTAACGGGCTATAAGACTATAATTTGTGCGGTACCTCTGAGACTCCACTTCGTCGTCCAAATATGCTCTTAAATATTATACTTCCTTCGTTGGTTAACACGAAACACGACTTTCTGTGGTGATAGGCTTTCTTACTATAATACGTACGTACAATATTTCCACGAGGCTTAACGACAGAGCTGTTTAAAGTCCGGTTTAAATCTCTTCGGCATCAATACATCGGAGTTTGCCTTTAAACTACACTTTAAACTGCTGTATCGTTCATGACCTGGAGTGCCTAGTTTTTCCTATCATAGGTAGTGCATTAGAATTTACGTACTTCCTCTTATTTCAACATGATTTAACCTTGTATGTTTCTGCAACCGTTGGTTTGGGATAGGTCGTGGGATTGGATTTCGTGGGTCTTCTGAGGGCGTGTTTTTGGTTTTTATTTATGTGACTTTGAGAATAGTTTATTGGTTGAATGCGGACAATGATTTAAACTGTCGTAGCGGTGGTAGTTGATTTGAATAGCGTTCTGCATGTATGATGTACTTCTGTTGTTTAAAGTTAAAGGTGAGCTTTGAGAGCGTGCCGAAGGCTCATCGGCCTGTTTTGTTTTTCCAGGTTGGCCGTGGCCCTTTGGTGATGGGGTCTGGCAGGGGCCTCGTAATGGGGCTCCCGCAAGATGGGCCGACGGGGCGGGGGATGCGTGGAATGGGACTGCGAATGGCTATGGCTCCGCGTACCGGGGGGTCGGAGGTCAACTTCCATGGGCGTGGGGCCCGCTCGGGCGGTCGTACGGGGGTCCTGGAAACGGGTTCCGGGCCCACGACCAACGGACACCGAAAAGGACCCCGGGCAAATGACTTCACCAATCATCCCTACCCGCTCAAGCAGTGAAGGGCCCCCTGTCATCCTTCCTCCTTCACCCCCCATATCCCTTAAGAAGACGTACAACCGCAACCCAACGTGCATTCAACAATAAGCTATGCAACTGACTAAACAGGAACCACTAAGAGAGTCGACTACCTTACTAACTACTAGTGAAAGTGACAGGAACTACACCCTACTACTGATACAGACACCCGAGACAGAACAGAGGATGAGAATATATTTTTTCTTATTGAGCTACAGGAGTACCGTGGTAGCGTATCGTATTTATATATTCCTAATCAAGAGTTCAAGAGAACCACATATTTACAATACACTACAATATCACAAGTCCAAGAGTGAGGAGGCGGAGAGGAAGGAGTCTGGCCTATGCACGCAGAACCAAACAGTTAGACAATGCAAAGACTCCAGTATCAGCAACTTTACTTTCGTCCGTGTACCAACCCGTTCGAACCTTCCGGACACCAGCCGCCGTGGGACCCGTCACTTTGGAGAATCCGAAAATCATGGAAGTAAGAAAAATTATATTTACATTTGTTTACAGTTACGTTACAGACCCGCCCGTTAGTTTCCTTCCAGTTCTTAGGCTACTAATTATATCATGGTTATGGAATTGTTGTAAATTATACTAAAACAGTAGAAACCACTATTTGTAGACAAGGGATTCAGGGAGAAGAAAATCTTGAAAAAAAGGAAGTAAAAAAAATTGTTAGGATTAGTTTTTGACCAGCCAGCACAATCTAGGTTAAATTGGACTTGCATTATTGTTATGACTGGTGCCAGCGTCTGTAGTCCGTATTAGGAATTTTTGCTGCTCAGCTCAGTGGAATTGTTCTCAATGTAATGAGCGTCGGCTCTCATTAACTTGAGCACAGTCACTCGCCTGTTGCCTTAAATACAGTTACTACTGATAGATTGGGTTGTTGTTCTATCTAAAGATAAATTGTGTAAAATTAGTTTAATTACAGTAGATTATATGCATTTAACTCTCAGGCTCTTCCATTAAGTTCCGCAGGCTTACAGAGTATCTGTATCTTTAGCCGACCCGAAGAGTTTGTATTTTCTAAAGCCTGTCTCTGCTTCTATATCTTTATACATACAAATAACCCTATCATATTACTTAAGGCTAACCCCATTGTTATTTTCTGTTGATGGCTCCTAATGGTGTTATTCTTGTTATACATACGTATTTAGCTATGGAGCCTCGGATTATTATATACTCTTATTTGTAATCTTGTGCGGGACATTGTCCCCGTACCCGCACTCTAAAAACAGACCATCATGCATGCATCACATCTTTTAAGTCGAGTCCAGGATACAAGTTTATGAAATTGATTTAACACTAGAGCCTACTGTTTTGTGGGAGGAGGGCGTGACGAGAGGGAGATCCTTCAATTTGCCTGTCTGTTGTTGTTGATGAGGGGAAAGGAGGCCTGTCATGTAAAATGTAAACAAAGGCGGAATGGAAAAAGAATCACCAAAAGAAAAACGGAATAAAAAATTAAAACGTGTGTCAATCCAGGCTCGTGCTCTGTACAATTTAAGATTTATTCTCCCTTTTACTTTTCCGGGTCACTTCTGTGCCTCACACATTTCACGTTATGTACTTTTTCTAATACTAATACTCTATTTCTGTACGTTGTCTGCATTTGAGCGTTGTAAGGGTCTGGTTCCGGTGGCTGTTCAGGGGCGGGCCCGCCAGCTGACGTTCGGGGCCGAGTTGCGGGGTGAGAGGCTGGGTGGGCTGGGCGTGGTGGTGTTAGTCCCGGTCTCGGACGTTGCAACGCCCGGCTCCCGGGCCGGGGCCCGGTGACTTGAGGAGGTCCATTGTTGAGCTCGCTTGGGGCGGGGAGCGGCCGGGTTGAGCCCGCAGTTTGCCCGCCAGTTCTCGTCCGCGGTGCTTGGAGGGACGGGCCCAGGGGCCTTGGCAGTAGCAGGACGGCGTGCCCGCTCACCTCCCTGTTAGAAACATAGGGACCATTTTAGGCTTCAGTTTCTAGGTCTGTCTTGCTTGTGGTCTTACCCGAGCTCGCTGTCGCTGTGGCGGACGACGGGAGCCGTGGATCCCGTCGGCCATTGGGACGGAGGCCGGTCTTGGGTGGAAGATGGGGAATCCTGGGAGCGGCTCTTCCTCTTCCAGAATCGTGCCAAAGCGGGGCTGGGAGACGGAGCCCGAGAAATGACCGCCAGCATGACCTTCCTCTTGTAGGCGGAGGGCTTCGGCCAGCGTCTGGCGCCTTGGTGCCTGCTCGGGCTCCATGTAGGTGTTGTGGCCCATGCCAGGGCCCAAGAAGGGACCTGGGAAGAATGAAGGGTAGGCGGGGGGTCCATAGTTCATCCCGTAGCCCCGTGCTGGGTAGCCGTTCCCGCCCTGCTGACGGTGGTAGTCGAAGTCAGAGCCAAAGTCATGGTCCTCAAAGTCCTCGTACTGTTGTTGGTACTCTGTTTTGGGCCAGATTCCCGAAGTTCATAGATCATGTCATGCCGATTGCGTCTTAAGCTTAGTCCTTACCGTTGTCCCCGCTCCCGTGACCTTGACCCTGAGGCGGTCCCATGCCTTGAGCGTGACGGACGGCCGGCTCCTCGAGGTACATGCCCATTTGAGTGACGGCTGTGTTCTCGGAGGCCTTACTGAAATCATTAAAGATAGTCCGGGCTCACATTATGGGAAGTTCGGGGCTGTAAGCGTGCCGGCCTTACACTGGGCGAGTGGCAAAGAGCTGTAGCATTCTCTTCTCCCGGGCTCGGAGGATCTCCTGACGCTTCTGCTTGTCAGTCGGCGGCTTTGCCCATGTCACTTCGATAGGGCTCCCGCCGAATTCTCGGCGATCCAAGGCGGACTTGGCCGCGGCGGCCTCTTGCCGCTCGTGGAAATGGATAAAGGCGTAATCCTAAAATGAGAGATGGGCGGGATTACGGGAGATCCCCATTGTTTTCCAGCCGACTCTCCTAACCTTAATCTTCTTGACCCGATCAATGGTCCCATGCTCCCCAAATGCTGCCTTGAGGTCGGCCTCAGTCACACAGCCAGGGATGTTCCGAACGTAGAGGACTTTTACTTTCTGCATGATGTCCTCGTCGGGCTCCTCGACGGGGTCCGCCCAATCAACCTGTCCACATATTAATCCATTGTAGGTCCAAATAGAAAATGATGAGGTCGGAATTTGGTCCAAACCAGAATGTCGCATCCCCAGATCTTCATTGGCGGATTGCTGAGCCGCTTCTTGGCCATGGAGGCGTCACGGTG
>JAQFZY010000957.1:0-19576 GCA_034696285.1 Hypogastrura burkilli
ATGTCGGCTGTAATTCATGTCACCTATGCAATGAATTTTTGCAAAAAAAAGAGTGGGCCAGAAATTGAAGAAAATAGTCCTTAACCGGTAAGGTCCTTTAAATTAAGTAGAAATCCGGCCTAAAATGACTAAACTTTGTGTCAAACATCGATATAAGTTAATTTGCATATTTTTTGTTGGGTTTAAGTCAACATTCTTTGGGCTGCACTAATATTTAGTTATAGGTATCCTCAAGCACGTGTTAAAACTTAATGCATCTGGTTTATGCATGACCAGTGTATAACTTACCGATTTTCAGGAATAGAGAGTGATAGAACAATATCCTGCTCACTCCGCATGGCCGGGAGTCCTGAGCTCCTCTGGCTGTTAAATCCGACCATGTCCAGGGCAGATATATTTTGTGAAATTGAGCTGGAGGCTGATGGCTGGATCGGTTCAACCCAGACCTTCGGCCCTGTCTTCCGCTTTGGCTTTGACTCAACCTCCCCGCTCGGCAATACTTGCTTATTGTAATCAATCCGCTCTTTCTTCTTAGTGCCTGGCAACTGGATCCCACACTCCCGAACTACCCGAAGGAGGAGATTATAAGTGTAGAGATCCGGCCGGATCCCCATGTCACTCATCTTGGTCCAAGTGAGGATTGCGTGCCGGAACCCGTTCTCCGTGTCCGTGATGCAGGCCTGGAGAAGGAAGTTAAAGGTCTCAGCGGACAGGTAGAGCTTCTCAGGGTTAGACGGGGAAATCATGTCATCCACAATCGAGAAGGCGGATTCTATTTCTCCGCACCGGCCGTAGGCTAGAACAAGTGTTTATGATTTCAATGGCGAAATTAAATGATTTACAATAATTCATTTTCTGTTTACCCTTAATCATGGCATGGTAGTGGAGCATATTTGGGACGAACCCTTTCTCAGCCATTTGGAGCCGGAGCTTCTCAATCCTCCGAATGTTGGCCGGACCCTCCCAAGGGGAGTTGGCACAGGCATTGAAGAGGGACGTATAGGTCTGTGGTTTGACCCTGTAGCCCCTTTTCCCCATGTCAGTGAAGAGGCGGAAGGCCATATGAACGTTACCTATTTTTCCACACTCACTAATGAGCACGTTGTACAAGTATACGTTCTCATGGGCGTCAAACTGGAATCCTCCGTCTTGGAGGGCCTCTAGAAACGTGTCCATGGCCTGATTGAGCTGTAGAGGACACATAAGCTCACCGTTAGTAAAAAATGACTTAGCTAGAATTGTCTTTACTTATTCTGTAATTTAAATATCGCATTTCAACTCTGACCTGCCGCTCTTTGACCAATTCCATGACCCTGGCACTCAGCTTCCGCATGGTCCATCGTCCTTCTGCAGGCCTAAAGGACACGTCGTCCGCCTCATCCTTCGTATAGACTGACTCGTACTCCCGGCTGAGGCCCTTTACCGTGTCTCTGGCCTCCGCGCTCACGTCGTCCACAACACGGGCTGGCCCAAAAGAGAGGCCTCCGAACGAGTCGGCGTCATCTGTAGAGGGCAGGAGGTCAGCCTTGTCAGGAGCGGGCGCCTTGGGCCGGCGGACATACTTGGTATCTGCCGCCGAGCTGGAACTCTGGACAAGGCGTACGAGTGACGAGAAGGGCGGGAGCCGCGGACGCAGTGAGGTCGAAGTTAGGATTACAAGGGTACAGCCAGCACGTAGCATTGCGGGATCCCATGCGGGATGGATACGTACCAGTAACAATTACTTTTTTAATTGTTAATATTAATAGTAGATGCTTAAATGTAATACAATTTAAAAACCTTCCGGTGATTCCGTTAACTTTTTCAGTGTTTTATTTTTTTTTACTCGTGGTCTTGTGCGACCACACTAAACTGTCCTAACTGTAGTACCCTATCCATAGCGGTTTTAACATTGCAAAACTTAGCTCGAGACCTAAGCGAGGCGCTTTCAGTTATTGATACAGCATCAATTTATTTTATTGTACCAATGTCTAAAAGTTTTATGTAATCAAATTGTAATTATGACGCTGAATGGATTATATATGCGGGCGGTTATGGGTGTCAGAGTAATTGTTTGGTGGTAAAAGTTAGTCTTACCTACTGCAAGAACATTGGAAAAGAGAAACATGTCCCGCTTCATGAGTCAAGGATGAAAATGAGACTTCTGACTTCGATTTTTTGATTTCAGTCAAATGATGGATCATTAATCAGTAAAGCATCAATAGCGACGTCCATAAATAATTGCCTTTTATGATCCTCTATAATATGCCCGTTAAAATCTCTGTCTGACCGTTTTATTCGTTCTGTAATTGGTCGGTAAGAGAAATGGGAGGAGTAATGACGTAATGTAAGTCACGCATAGATGGCGTAGGTGAGCGTAATATCTGCAAGGTGAATTTTAATGTTACACTCGCAGGTACGAGAGAAATGCCCAGAAAATGTGGTTGTTAGTTATGAAATGCAATGTTACGCCCCAGGGCTGTTGTATTACGCACCAGAATTTCTGGATACGCCTTCATCATGTCGAACTCCCGAATGTCGAACTGTCACTTCGTCAAACCACACTACGTCGAATGGTTCGAATGTAGAATCGTGCCCAGAAAATGTGATTGTTAGTTATGAAATCCAATGTTACGCCCCAGGGCTGTTGTATTACGCACCAGAATTTCTGGGTACGACTTCATCATGTCGAACTCCCGAATGTCGAACTGTCACTTCGTCAAACTCAAAACGTCGAATGGTTCAAATGTCGAATCGTTTGAATGTCGAAAAGGATCGAATGTCGAATCGTTTGAATGTCGAATGACTTAAATGTCGAATCGCTTTAATGTCGAAAATCACGTCGGAAAAAAGAATATCGGTTTTTGGTCGAACAAACTGAATGTCGAATACATTATACTGCTGAATGGGCTCATAATACAGCAAACACCTACCACATATAAAGGTAAATAGGATGAAGTATTAAATATGACGTTTTCTGAGCAGTAACATATAACCATAATTAAATAATTTGCACTAACTTGTATTTTTAAACTGCGTGCAAATACATATTTAAATCTCCAAAACTTACTTAAAACGACTTAATCTTAATGAACTTAAATAAATCTCTTAATCTCTTAATCTCTTTCCTGTTTCAATTTGTTTCAATTCAATCTTAGAGCTCAACATTTGTTGGAAATGTGTTTAAAATATTGAAGTCATTTTTTCAAACCGACTTTGCTCTTCTGGGCATTGTTTGCTCCATTTAGCTTATTTAACTGAATTTTCCTTATCTACAAAGATATCATAAAAGCGGAAACTTGGCCCAAACCCGAAGGTTGCGGTTTATGGCCCCTCAAAATTCGGGGATGAGGGGGCTGAGCTATTCTGTTGTTCGTCTTTCATTCATTACGTCTTTCTTCTTTCATACATAAAAGAAAACTTCACTCGAATCTGGCTATTGACCTTAATGGCTTAGGTCACTTTTCAACTTTCTAGGGAGTAAATATGAATTAAATCGTACCATCACTGTACTTCAATTTGATACTACTGGACAATTTTATTTTTTAAGGTGAGTGCTTCGATTTACAAGGCGGCTAAAAGTTAACTTCCAATAATAGTATATTAGCAAACGTGGTAATGTTCCAATGTATGTAGTACATTGGAGTACTACTTACTTACGGTTGGTAGTAATGGATGAAGTTGATGGATACTACATTTTAAAAAATATACAGAATGAAATACCAGCCTAATAGCCTAAAATAAAGTATTTTGAGGAACGCAGGATTAAGAAACGGAGAATGTTTTTTTCTTTTAATAACTGCAAACAGCGAAATATTCAAAACGCTAATTTTAGCCTAATAATGTTCATAAACTATAGATATTGTCACATTGTGAGTATATAAGTACTTCGCTCGTATATCATTTTATTTTAATTTAAAAGTAAATAATATAATCATTTTCAAACAGCATGAAAAAACAACGTATACCTATGAGTAGATGGTTGAGTTAATTGGAGAAATGAATTTTGTTCTAATACAAAAAAGTAAGAAAAGCATGTCCTTTAAACAGAAACTTCCCTATGGCTAATATTGTATAGTAAGTATCTGTTACTTGCTTGTCCATGGGTATATCTGTAATATATAATTTTTGACCTCGTGTTACTACTAAGACGTAAATTCTCTGGCGTAATTAATGCCAGGGAAGGTCAGAGCTGTGGGTCATTGTCATGGAAGTATTCGACATTCCACGCACGGGGATTGTAGTATACATAACTATTTCGACATTAGAGCCATTCGACATCAAAACCCCTTCGACATTAAGATAATTTCTACTTTAAAGCCGAGTAGACCTTGCGCTATTTCGACATTCAAACGATTCGACGTTCGATTGTTTTCGACATTCAAACGATTCCACATTCAAACGATTCGACATTTAAACGTTTCGACATTCAAAACTTTCGACATTCAAGCGATTCGACATTCAAAACTTTCGACGTAGTGAATTCGACGAAGTGGCCATTCGACATTTTACAGTTCGACATAATGACAGCCATTCAATTTCAGGTGCCGGGCATGCTAGTTTTACGGGCACTTGGGATTTAGCATATAGCGGATAGTGATACTTCATGACGATTCGTGCTGCTCAGGCTCAGCAGTGTTATCTCATACATTTTAACATTTTATACCTATTAATTCTTCCGGTTATTAAGCAACACGGACAGGGACAGGATAACGTCTCTTAAAGGATAACTTTTTTTCAATCGGATAAAATATAGACTATAGCGGAACCCATTAGTTCGCGAAGAAAAAAATAGTTTCGGACTCCATAAAACTGTAGAAACTGGAGGCGCAAATACAAATACCATTTCTATAGCTAATAAAAATTATCAACGGTAACGTTTATTATAAGTTCACAGTATACACCTAATTCAAATCTATTACGTTTTCTATAAAGAATTTACCTAGTTTTGTGCGCGCTTTTATTAATACTTGCACTAATTGCGCCATTGAACTTGATCATGTGTATACGAGGTATAGAGTACATATATATGTAATATATTTCCTCGTTCAAATCATTACCAAAGCGGGACGACTTCCTCAATGGATTCCCATCGGGAATCTAATTTGGCCTTGATCACAGGTACAGGTGCATCACAGATACCTATTTAGTTGTTTTAATATTACTGTGGTGTCTTTGGTTAAATTGGTTTGTACTTTTTCAGACTGATTCGCCTCTCACTCTCACTAAGGGACATGAACGGCGACACATTTAATTAGCACAGAGCTAAAAGAAACCGATCCATAATGAAACACTAAACTTCCTCTTGCTCTCACTTCCTTATGAGGTCGACAGGTCATTTAAAGCTTAGTTAAAGTGATAGCATATGCGGTAGGTTTATCTGCTACATTGGCCTGCCATGCTATTCTAAAATCATGAAAGACAAGACTATATCCGAAGAACTCATAAATATACGTAATGTTCCGGCTAATTACTGCTCAGAGAGTACTCTATGTAGATATAATATTGTTCTCGAATTCGGTTTGCACCTGGGTAGAACAATTTAAAATAATGAGTCCCTTATCGACTTCCTGCCATCAAAATGGACATTACTATAATATCTGCAAGTATAAATACAATGATACGTGCTTAATTTTCCTACATCAAATATTGAGATCAAAAATCCAAACTACTAACGTAAGTAAATAACTAACAATTTCTAAGCTTTCCAACACCATTTTCTTTCCTTTTTAAAATTTTCTAAAATATTGTTTTAAAAATATACCCTAATATAATAATAAGTATTTCGTCCAGACAGTACCTACTTCCTACATCCGAGATGAAGACGATTCTACTACTGGCCGTACTGGGCCTCTTCGCTCAGAAGGCTTCCTGTGGCTACGCTGATGCAGAAGTGGAGGAAATTCGTAAGGAGTTCCAGGAACTGGACGGTGACGGTGACGGGACCTTGACTCCAGACGAACTGTTGGCCGTACAAGATGAGAAAATGAAGGAGTACGAAGGGTTCCTGAAGGGGATCAAGGTCCAGACCGTCAAGTCCAAGAAGCTCCTGCCGATAGAACTGATTAATGCCTTTGATTTGAATGGAGACGGGACGATTTACTACAACGAGATCTATCAGTACTTTAAGGAGTCGATTCCCCAGATCGTTGATGACGCCGACACAAATGGAGATGGTGGGCTCTCTTGGGAAGAGTTTCTAAGCTACGAGCAGGAGTAACTGAAAGACAAACTTACTGTATTTATTTATTTTGGAAATTATGAATAATTGGTGCATGGAGTCGTAGGAAATTGCGTCATTAAATATATCTGACTTATGGAGGAATTTGTTAGGTCAGATCATTTGATTTACTTTAATCACATTCGATCGCATTTCAAGAGTAAATTTAGGCCACGTGCGTAATTATTAGGCAAATATTTAAATTCAATGTGCAACATCTGTCCGGATCAAGCCAGAAGTGATTGATTTGTCGTAATAAATATATTATTCCCTGTCGTATGTCGAGGGGCGTCGCCAGCCTCAGATTTCAGGGGGGGCCAAGTCAGAAATGTCTTAAATGGTAAAATCATATATCTAGCTTTACGTCGTGCGAATCAATATCGAAATTTGTCGTTTTGTCTGAATGGTATTTTTGTATACTGAAGGTAATTTGCCCGATTATCTGTTTCCAATAGTTGCAGCAAAATTTTTGCTGACCGATTTAATCTTTGCGTTTCTGGTTTGCGGTAGCTGCAGTTGTTTATCTACCAAGTACACTAAGGTTGAGGATTAATATTTCCAAATTCTTCTGAAGCGTGAAACCTACGCATTATTTTACTCAACCCGTATAGACAAGACATTGTAACAAATTCACCCCAAATTGCTATTAATTCGAATACAAAATCGCAAGCTACAGATCTTCCTATCATGCTTAACTGAGACATAATGTTATTTTGACGAAATGGAAACATCCGTACAAACAAGTGTTGCTTAACTTTACCAATACCTATCAATTTCTTGCTTTGTTGCTGTCTCAGATCTTTAGACGATTTAGTCGTTGCCGCTTTCATTTATATCTCTACAAATTGCTACGGCGAGTGCAGTTTCCATCTTGTATTGATTGCACAAGCTAGTTTGGTTTTCAAAAAATTATCGAACAGCAGTCTTTTATAGCGGAGAAACTTCTTCCGCAACAAGGAAATTTTTGCTCGTATAGGAGATATTCCACACATTTAGAGTACCTATATGATACATAAGGCTCGGCCTGGCTCTAAGATTATCTATAATTATTAATTATATACATGAAGAGCAGTATTTATGTAGCATGAACGCATTCATTTATATGAGGGTTTTTTTTATTATGCTTTACTTGTATCCTTCTGTACTGTTCGTGAGTCAATTCTTGTGTGGGCTTTATGTGACTTCAAATGTAGGATGCGGAACAACAAAGCAACATGAATGAATTCGCGCAGAAAAACATGGCAAGCACAAGAACTGGGACACTTACTTTAGTATAAAGCCTGCAAGTGCAAATTGCATTCCACTGACATTTTAGAAGACGATAGTTGTCCCAATAGTACTATATACGTAAAGTATAAGCAGAAAGGCACAAAATCGTTGAGATTTCTTAGTAAATGTTGGAATTGTTTCTGATTATACACACTTTTCCCGATTTACCCCAAAACTTCAGGGGGGGGCCATGGCCCCTTTGCCCCCCCCCCCTTCCCTACGCCCCTGCGTATGTCGTATCTGTAGGTAATAAGTTCTTTTAATTTTATGGAGCTATAGTGCGGTGCCAGGCGAAGGTAACATACCAATGCTACTAATAGAAGTGTCAAACTCTATTATGTGTTTTAAAGTCACTGTATACTGTATGCATGGAATAAAATATTTATATGTGCATATTGAAATTCAACAAAATTATTTATATGGAAATTGTCGTGTACAATTTAATTTGTTGTGAACACCTATTAATGTATTTATACTGGAATATTTGTACAAGTTCTTATAGTTTACATTATGTATTCTGTGATGATACTTATTTGCATTGACATGTTTTTTCATGTTGAATAAATACCTAACAAACTATACAATAAATTCCGGCTTAGAAATAATTATCAAAACAGGAAAATGTGGTAGCATTTATTAAGCTGATAAATAAATCATATGCATAGGTGCACAACACACAACTATAGCCGGACTCGTTTCTCTGGAAAAATACGCATGCAAGCTGCTGTTGGCAAACATTCTTTTCCATTAATTAGGATAGCACACAAACTGTACTCTCAACCGAAATCCGGTTCTATTCTTAGAATTTTTAATATGACTTTACCATATAACTAACGAGTCATATAAATCCAGCTTTATTGTCAGTCCAAGCTCACAGATACTGCTATCAATACACACTCGTACTTTTTTAAATCCGGACACCGAAGATTTAAGATCCCAGAAACAAGTGTCAGCACCACCATGAGACACGCTATGGCTATCAGCTTCTTCCTCCTTGTTGGCCTGACAACGTTTGCGTCTGCCTGGATGGATCCGAGGCACACTTCTTGGCGCGGATGCAACTGCCAGTGCGGTGGGGAGCGAGGCGGACATTGTCACTGCGCGGATCATGCCAAGCTTCATGGCGAGTACTGTCGTTATGGTGGAAATCATTGGATTTGCTTCCCATTCCGAGATCAGGGCCATTGCAGTGGTATGGGAATATTTTTTCCGTAAGAGGATCAGAAACAGCCGTTATTGAAAACCTACAAATGGATTTGCTTGTTATTATAATAAACAGTAAAATGTTAAGAAAAGGAAGTTCAAACAAAATTAGATTTAGTTGATTAAATGTTCATAATGCTAATATAATTCTTTAAGTGGGTACAGTATGTACTAATCTATGTGTGATTCAAATTAAAATCATATTGATGGAACATATATTATTTCTAACCAGCAAATAACGCCAACGTCGTGCCACTTGTCTTTGTTAATTATCATATTTAACAGTAATTAAGTTAAATAAGAGTAACTAAGTCAAAATTGGAAAATACAAGTAACTAGGTAGCTTGTAAAGTAAGCGTTAAGGCAACTTTCCACCCTTGTAAACTATTTGAGAGCGAAGAATGGTAATAGGGAACATACTTTTAGATTCGATGGCAAGCTCAATGTCTGCTTCTCCGAGGTTGGACCTCAGCTTCACGATAATACATTGGGTATATAAAATTGGCAGAATTTCCATTGCATGGTCATTTGAAACCAAAACCAGACATACATTGGTGGAATTGCAAAATAACAGCTGTACTTCGGCTCAGGGAATAATAAGGATATGATGCGAAGGCTAATATAGGACCGATGTAGGAGAGAATCGGTATGGATTTTAGGATTCGCTCAAGCATTTGTGAGTTTAATTTGTTGACGTCCGAGGACATGTGAGGACGAAACACATCATTAGGCTGTAAAGTTTCTATGTACAAAAGTTACCATTTGCCCGTCTCTAAGGATAACAGGAATCAGGCCTGTGAAGCTGGGATATTTCGTTGGATCAGCATTCTTATTCATCATGGCTAACCACGCTTATGCCTTAATCAGAAAATTTATCGTATAACGTATACCTAATGAGCTTGAAATAGTTGGCCTACATTCAGCGCAATTTGATATTTTACACGTCCTTATAAAGTGTACAAAATGCCAATTTGAAGCAAGTTGCCGGATCATCACCCGACAGGTAAGACACCTATGTATGCATAAAATAGTTCCGCATTTAAACTGAAGGCTGAGTGGCGAACTACGCTGAAGTTAATGTTTAAATGTGTTTGTGTTGATGTGACTGTAGTTCTCATTTATGTGTATGGACTCGCTAGTTCCTAATTTTCATTTGCAAATACTTTCCTGGCTGTAATCCATTCAGGCATAAAAACTGCTACATAATATACTGTATATAGTATTCAACTATTATCGTAGTACGTAATCCTCATATTATGACACAGGTAAAGTTGGAATTAGGATGGACCCGAAGTTCTTGCTAGCTGGATTCGCCGTGCTCTCAGCCATTGTTGCCGGAACTTTCGCGGATCCAGTCGAAGAGGAATTTAAGACATTGGACACCGACGGGGATGGGAAGATTGGATTCGAAGAGGCCGTCACTGGTTTCTTAATATTCGTAGGAGACGACAGTGATGGTCCCTTGAAAGTTTTGGACGACGACTCCGAGGAAAGAAAGAGGACGGACCTGAACGGGGATGGGCTCTATTCCTACGACGAAAGGAAGGCGGCCGCCGTGCCCAAGGTTCGCCGAGTATTTGACAATGTTGATACAAACAGTGATGGCGTACTCACCTTGGAAGAGGCCCGTGGAACCTAGGTGGAGAAATTGGTATTCATTTTCCATTACATTATTTAAAAACAAGAATAAAGTAAATAGCCTGACTTGCATGTTGCATGCTCATTGCTAATTATTTGCGTTGTGAGCGAATAAATTAACAAATCCGGAATAAAATTATTATTACACTTCACTACGTATAGAGATGAACAACAAATTAATTAAACTTTCGGCAAACATTGCTTTTAAGTTAGGTTAGGGTTTGGACAGGCTCAGTGGTTCCGACGAGCCCGAATTAGATTTCCTTGAGACAATAACGGTCGGATCTGGTCACGACAAGCAAAACGGTTACCGAAGATGTACCAGGTACCCCTAATTCGGTCTTTCGAGTTTCCACACATTCCTCCCGGATCGTAAGATCGGGTAACGTTCTAGTGCATACAAGTTACAGGCGTTCATGCTTGACAATGGCAAACGGACTGACGGAAGGGGATTTTAAGGTTTCTAGTTGTTAGCTTTAGTTTAGTTAGTTTAACTGATAGGCACCGCGTTCTGCACTATAAAGTAACACGAAAATGCAATGGGAATTTTATTGTACGGAGTGACAATATGAGTAAACGCAGCCTATATTTTAGACCAAAAGGTCTTATGTGATGATGCTATGGTGTCTGTCTGTCTGTCTGTCCGTCCGTCACACCCGAAACTGCTCCGTACAGTTCATATATAATTGACCATAATTAGACAATTTTTGCTTCGCTTATACCTTTTGGTCCCAAGCTGCTAAAAGCAGGTTTTTGAGTATGGAGTGACAACATGGGTAAACGCAATGAAGATTTTACGGAGTACGGACTGAGCATGAGAAAATGCGATGGAAAAATAATGAATTCCGAAGGACAAAAGTGTGGCAAAATGTCTAATCCGATGGTGAAAGTATAGCCAGATGCTTTCAACAGTGGAAGATCTTATGATAATCTGTGATTTCTGTTACAAGCGTATATGGCTGTGTGAGAATGAAGGAAACAAAAGCAAATCTCTCTTCTTGGTAGATGTGTGGCCTCAGTGCTAGGTTAGGTGCACGCCAAGATGTAAACTACCCTGTTACTGGGAACACCCCGACTCTGCCCACAAGGGAATCACGCTGTTATGTACCTTGATTGAATTTATTTCATAGTATAACTTGCATGTTAGAGTGTAATCTTTATCCATATATGATAGTGTTACCACGATGTGCGAAAGCTAATTTTGAAACTGAAAATGAATATACAGAAACTAGTAGAACGACAGTCACATGTCATATCCACACAAACCAATGTAAGCTTTAACTTCTGCGCACTTCGTCAGTCAGCTCGCAGCCTAAATGCCGAACTCGGTTTATTTTATACTTCTACTTAATTAGGTAGTCTTACCTATCGGGTAAGACTACCTATAACTTGCTTCAAATATGCCATTTTACGCCATATAAGGAAGTGTAGCATATCAAATTACACGGAATTTAGGTCAACTATTTCAAGCTCATTAGTTATACGTTTTACCATTATTTTTCTGATAAAGGTATAAGCTGGGTTAGCCATGATAAATAAGTATACTGATACTGATCCAACTCGAAATAGCTCAGCTTCATAGGCCTGATTCCTGTTATATAATTTATCAGAATAATTTTGTTAAAAAGTGTAACTAATGAGCTTGAAATAGTTGTCCTACATACATTCGGTGCAATTAGATATCACGTTCCTATATAAGGCGCACAAGATGCCAATTTGAAGCAAGTTACCGGATCATTACCCGACAGGTAAGACTACTTATTAAAGTGGAAGTAGAAAATACACAGAGTTCGTCATTTAGGCTGAGGGCTGAGTGACGAAGGGCACCGAAGTAACAGTAGGCATTCAGCATAGGAACGGCTACATTATTACTACTAAATTATTATCACAGTTCTATTTGATTTTCGTATTATGAAACAGGTTATAAGTTGGAATTAAGATGGACCCGAAGTTCTTGCTAGCTGGATTCGCCGTGCTCTCAGCCATTGTTGCCGGATCTTTCGCGGACTCAGTCGATGGGGAATTTAAGGCAATGGACTTAGACGGGGATGGAAAGATAGTTTTCGAAGAGATCGTCACTGCTATGTTAGGCTTCATAGTAGGATACGTCGGTGAAGCCCCCGTGAAAGTTTCGTCGGGAGACTCCGAGAAAATAAAGAGGACGGACCTGAACGGGGACGGGTTCTATTCGTTAGACGAAAGGAAGGCGGCCATTGAGGCCGAGATCCGCCCAGCATTCGACAGGATTGATACAAACAAGGATGGCGTACTCACCTTGGAAGAGGCCCGTGCATCCCTGAGGAAGGATTAGGAACTCAATTTCCATTGCATTATTAAAAAAAAAATAACGTAGTCTGCATTGCATGTTAGATGCTCATCAATTGCGTTGGGAGCGAATAAATGAACAAATCTGGCGTTAAATCATTACTACCCTTTACTATGTATGCATGAACAACAAGTTTATTTGCACATTAAGGCACAAGGCTGCATCATTGTTTGGAACTTGATTCCATATGTGATCTGAACTTTGTTCCTATAGTGTAGGCATCATAAAAACATTCGAGAACTTCTTCTTTAACACATTCGCAAAACTAAAGGCAGAACTTGTATATTTTATAAATGCTAAGTTTGTAATACGCTCTCTACATCAAAAATTATGAAGTTACTATGTAAAGACTGCGAATTCTGAAATGGTGTAATTACAAATGTCGTAATAAAAATTAGGCCATAATATATTTTCAAAGCGCGTTGAAAACTTAAACTTCAAACTTGGTCCTTGTTCATGGCTACGATCTACGATATCGATACGTACTCCCTTAATGCTTCCTTTAGCCAACATTAATCTCTGCAACTCAAGGTGAGTAAGTTTTTTTTTTGAGGCGGTCAAATAATATTGGGCATTTAGTCGCCTGTTCACTATGAAAGTATCAGGGAAAGGTTAGATGGTAAGGCTCATAACTCTGGCGGCCAATCCGTCACCTAATAAATGTCAAAGCGTGATCATTTCTTACTTGAATCGATCTCTCAAGGCCGTTGCCGTCCAAGATGCATTTCATGCACTCGCACTTTATGAATTTTTTTCTTCGGAATCAGTTCTAGCCGAATATTCGGTATAAAGTTCCGAAGTATCAGAATCCTGGTTTCCGCTCAAACTCGGCCCAGGTCAGCAACCAATGAGGCCTCAAGTATTTGTACTTCGTTAATAAGTAAATATTGTTTAATCGAAACCATTCATACGACGAAAAGAAGGCGGGAATTAAGGCCAAACTTGAGAAATTATTTCACACTGTGGACACAAATAATGATGGCGTAAGACGAGGCCTGCGGGGATAATAATATTTAGGATTCCATATGTTATTACAATTTTTGCAAATTCGATGGTTTAAAATAGGCCACGTTACATCACGATCAGTCGTATTGTAAGCAAATAAATGCATAATGGCATGATATGATATAAAATCATTGCGTACGGTGGAACAATTTTACTTACACATATACACCTACTACCGTTTTTTTTTTGTATGTTAACTAGCGTTCAAAGTGAGGATGAGGATTGCTCCCTATAAATATTTATATGAGTTTTGGCCAAATCGAATTTCCCGGCAATACTTTCACTCGCAATAGGTTCAGGAGCTATTTAGGCCACGTGCGTAGTTATTATGCACGCATTTAAATTAAATGTGACAGATCTGTCCGGATCAAGCCAGAAGTAATAGATTTGTAGTAATGAATATTTTATTCTCTGTAGTGTGTCGTATCTGTGCTAAGTTTTTTTATTCTATGGAGTTATAGTGCAGTGCACAGGCGAAGGTGACAGAGCAATTATAATAAAAGTTTCCAACTTTATTCTGTGGTTTAAAGTCACTGTATACTGTATGTATGGAATAAAATAGCCATATGTACAAATGGATATTAAACAAAATTATTTTTGTATAATTTAATCTGATGCGAGCATCTATTAATGTATTTACACTAGAATCTTTTAACAAGTTGTTACAGATTACATTATGCATTCTGTGACGATACTTATTTGCATTAACATGTTTTTATTATGTTGAATAAATACATAGATAAACTATACAATACATTCCGGTTTAGAAATGATTATCAAAACAGGAAAATGTGGTAAATTTAATAAGCTGCGATAAATGAATCATATATGTAGGTACACAAATATAGGCGGACTCGTTTCCCTGAAAAAATACGCATGTAAACTGCCGGAAAACATCCACTTCCATTAATTGTGACTGCACACAAACTGTACTCTCAACCCAAATCCGGCTCTAGTCTTACAATTTGTAATATGACTTTACTATATAAATAATGAGTCATATAAATCGAACTTTATTGTCACTCCAAGAGCACAGATATCTGATTGATGGAACATACATATATTATCTCTACACTTGTATTTTCTAACTATTCTAAAATTATAACAGACTCTAGGCTGAACGCAGGATTCCAGACGTATGTCTCAACCTACGCACACCAAAATGAACACACAGAAAATTATGACCAATACGGTAAGCAAGTTAGTTGTTCAGATTCTACGGTTCAGGACTTATGGGCCAAAACATGGCCCCTAGCAACGAATTTTTTAAACCTATGTTTACATTTATCAGAAATCCTGAAGGAATTTGTTGACACTTTTATACCCGCAATAGCTCAAAACAACCAGAGCTAGCAGTATAAACAAATTCGAGCAACACGGCACACAGCACTAATCACTACTCAAGCTCACGTTTGGCAGATCACAATCTCACGTCACAAATACAACTTAACTTAGTCACTAAACTTACTTACGCAGGACTTGTTAATTATGTACCGTTTCGCAACCATGACGTTGTAGGTAAGTTATAGAAACAATTAAGACAGAAAATAGAAAGCGGGACGATGAAAGAACCAGCAACGTCTAGCATCCCAATTTGTCGGTACTTAATTAATTCGTTTGAACTTTCTTCCTAACATCATATCATCTTTAGAGTTAAGTAGTCGATATATTTACTAACCGAAATATTTGCAGTAATTCGTTCGAACGTTCGAAGCGTAGAGCCAACCTCGCCAAGCGGCGGAGCCGCACGCGCAAGTATAAGACACGAGCAGAAGGCGAGATCGTTACGTGTACATTATATAAAATTGGAAGAATTTTGGATTCATAATCTTTCGAAACCTAAACCAGACATGCATTGACGGAATTGCAAAAAAATACAGCTGTACTTCGGCTCAGGGAATAATAATGATACGATCCAAAGGCTAATATAGGACCGATGTAAGAGACTACTACACAGTATATAGGATGTTCAGGTCCGTCCTCTTTATTTTCTCGGAGTCAACTGACGAAACATTCAGGGGGCCTTCACTGTCGTATCCTACGAAGCTTGAGATAGCAGTGACGGCCTCTTCCAATTCTATCTTCCCATCCCCGTCTGTGTCCATTGCCTTTAATTCCGCATCGACTGAGTCCGCGAAAGTTCCGGCAACAATGGTTGAGAGCACGGCGAATCCAGCTAGCAAGAACATCGGGTCCATCTTAATTCCAACTTAACCTGCGTCATAATGCGAGGATCAGTACTACGAAAATAATTTTTTAGTATTAATGTAACAGCTTCTATGACTGAATGCATTACAGCCGAGTGTAACTTCTGCGTACTTTGTCAGTCAGCCCTCAGCCTAAATGCGCTGAATTTGGTTTACTTTTATACTTCCACATTAATAGTCTTACCTGTCGGGTGATGATCCGGCAACTTGCTATAAATATGCATTTTGTACGCCTGATAAGGAAGTGTAGCATATCAAATTATACCGAATTTAGCTCAACTATTTCAGGCTCATTAGTTATGCGTTTTACCATAATTTGTCTGATAAACGCAAAAGCTGGGTTAACCATGATGAATAAGTATACTAATACTGATCCAACTCAAAATGACTCAGGTTCATAGGCCTGATTCCTGGTATATGACTTATCAGAATAATTTTGTTAAAAAGTATAACTAATGAGATTGAAATATTTGTCCTACATTCGGTGCAATTAGATATCACGTCCTTATATAAGGCGCACAAAATGTCAATTTGGAGCAAGTTATCTAGACAGAGTACAGTACGAGACAGCAAGACAGGTAAGACTACCTATGAAAGTTGGAGTAGAAAATACACAAAGTTCGTCATTTAGGCTGAGTATTGAGTGACGAAGGGCGCCGAAATAACAGTAGGCTGTGCTGCATTCAGCCATAAGAACGGCTCCATTATTACTACTAAATTATTATCATAGTACTACTTGATCCTCGTATTATGAAACAGGTTATAAGTTGGAACTAAGATGGACCCGAAATTCTTGCTAGCTGGATTGGCCGTGCTCTCAGCCATTGTAGTCGGATCTTTCGCGAAGACACTCGAGGAGGACTTTAAGATGTTGGACGCAGACGGGGATGGGCAGATAGGATTCGAAGAGTGCGTCAATGTTATGCTTACTTTAGTTGGGGACGACGGTGAAGAACCCGTGAAAGCTTCGAATGGAGACTCCAAGAGAAGAGAGGGGACGGACCTGAACGGAGATGGGTTCTATTCCTACGACGAAAGGAAGGCGGCCATGGAGGGCGACGTTCGCCGAGCTTTCGACAGGATTGATACAAACAAGGATGGCGTACTCACCTTGGAAGAGGCCCGTGCATCCCTGAGGAAGGATTAGGAACTCAATTTCCACTACATTCTTTCTTTTTTTTAAATTAACGTAGTCTGCATTGCATGTTAGATGCTCATCAATTCCGTTTGGAGCGAATAAATTAACAAATCTGGCGTAAAATCATTACTACCCTTTACTACGTATGTATGAACAACAAGTTTATTTGTACATTAGCCAACAAGCCTTAACGCGGAATCAGAAACTACATTTTCTACGCATTTCCAGAGTACATGAGCCATAAAAGTGTTGAATGGAGGTGTGATTGCACATGTGCTCTAGAAATGTGTTGAAAATGTAATTTCTGATCCCGCGTTAAGGTGGGCTTGTTGGCTATTCAAAGCAGAAGTATTTAAATACAATTTACAATACCGTGCAACTACCGTTTATTGTAAACTATCACTCTACGTATCCATCCCTACAACATATTTACCAATAACCCGAGAAAAATGGCTTAATTGCCATTTTCAATGAAATTCCTGGCTTGTAGTTTTGAAATGCCGCCCCTAAATTGTGTTTACTAGAGCCTAAACGTAAGAGCTTACTACTAGGTTAAATATAAAATAGTAAGCCGTATCGAAAACAGTTACTTCAGCTTAAAAGTGAACCTTTGTTCTCTTCGCTGAAAGTCAAATTTACAAAAACCAGCTCCGGTGAACATTGGTGGTGCTATTCATAACGTATTTATAAATAATTGGTGTAGTTGATAGTATGTCCTGCACTTAGCTCTCAGAATTTAATAATTATTGAGTGAAATTCAATGTTGCCCTAGCAACACGCGTGTACTATGGTTCAGTAGTGCCTAAACAGTAAACAGTTTGCATAGTTCACGAAACCAACCAACTAAGCAAACATCTAAGCAAATTTCTTCCGTCTTTATCTTATGAACTAGCCAACAATCCCGCGCTAACGCGTAACTACTAACTATGTCTTCTAATTATTTATTGGGTGCATGGACCAATATTATCAGGAGTTCCACTGATACAATCGTACCCATACCCCATGCACCTTATAAATAATTATAAGACGTAGTTAGTCGTTCCGCGTTAGCGCGGGCTTGTTGGCTAGTGAAAGGAAAAGTTTAATTCGGTAATACAATATTCGATTAATAATGTGTATGTCAAACCTCAGAGTTCTGAATTAGGCGGCCTGGGCCCGGGCTACCCCAACCCATATAGACGCGTAAATATCCAATACAAAGTACAATGCGTGTTGGTACCTGGAGTTTTTCTGTTTGCCCGCTTCACTATTCACTATGGATATTGTTGGGCTAAAAGTGTCCCATCTTTTGACATTCGGCAGGACACTGTCCACCTCTCCCGTCCAGAGCCCGAGCCTCTGCCACAACCTTTTTAATCTCTGGATGTGACCAAATGGCCTGGGAGTTTGAAATGTATATATGCTTGACAATACTCAAGTAAACAAATTATAAACCTATATAGCGCAGAGTATTACGTCAGTCTTTGTTTCCAGTTATCAATCAAGAGAAGGAGTGAGATATGATTCAGCTTCAAGCTCAACTTCGGACATTTTCAGTTTTCCCAGCACCTTACACGTGCCTTTTGATTTGATGGCGAGAAAAGGTCGCGCCAAATTTGAATTAGGTAATTACAGTCGAGTGCAAGCGGCTAGACAGACATGTAAGGAAGGTGTAGTAATATATAAACCTCTTGACAACCTGGTTCCGGTCCTCTGAAGTAAATATTGACGAACGGCAAGAATATATACAACGTTCATCGGCTATTCTTAGTATAACTAGCCAACAAGCCAGCGCTAACGCGGATCGACTAACTACTACGTCTTCTAATTAATTCTAGGGTGAATGGGACACAATTATCAGTAGCTCTACTCAAACAAACGCACCAATGGTCCATGCACCCTAGAAATAATTAAAAAAGATTTAGTTAGTCGTTCCGCGTTATCGCAGGCTTGTTGGCTAGTCAAAGGAAAATTTTAAATCGATAGCACAACGTCAAAACCAACCCATATGATCTTAACTGGTAGGTATCAAATACAATACGTGTTAGTAAGTGGAGTTTCTATACAGAGGCGCCCGCAGGATTTTTTTGAGGTATAGGCAATGCATTTAACTACAGTTGACCTTTTAGATGGAAAGCGCTCAAATTTTTTATTCATGTCATTTTTATCGCTAAGCAATCTAAAATCGAATATAGGTATTCTTATACCTTCACTCTCAGAATACAATGAATTAATCAAATCATTGAAGAAAATGCAATGCCCGTTTGAATTAAAGATTGTTCACCTTGTTAAATTAAAAAAAACAAGAGTATTAAGATAAAATCTTCGTCATGTATAGAGTGGCCATTAACAATCACACTTTAAATACACTGCAGTGCACTTGTAAGTGTGAGCAGTGCCGCACGCAGGGGTGGGCAAGGGAGGCAGTTGCCCACCCGGGATTTTTCGGAAAAAACAGTTTTTTAAAGCATGTATATTTTTTCGTATTTACCTTTAGGTCCGACAAATGCGAATTATTTTTTCTGTGTCAATTCCAAGATATTCTTGTACTCGACTGTACCGGCTAATCTGATCTTATTCTAAAAGTGATTGTATGAGTTACAGCTCGAGTT
>JAQFZY010000958.1:0-19561 GCA_034696285.1 Hypogastrura burkilli
TACGATAGCGTTCTGCAGAATTCTGCAGAAAACTCGTCAACTTCCATCTCTGCGTGAAATTCTCTGCAGAATTGTGTAGAATTTTGTAGATTTTTTTCTGCATAAAATTTCACGCATAAATAAATTTTCAAACTTTCTCTGCAGAATTCTCTCTGCAGAAACCTGTAGAATTGTGTAGATTAATTTCTACAGAATAAATCACGCACAATGATTTACTTAAAACAGTTAGCAGGTGATGGTTAACCATTAAACCAGCTCTTGTGCAAACGTACACTAAGAGTATTAGTTATACCGTACATAGTAATCGATACTAAAAATAATTTCAATGTAACGCGAAATGAAAATGTCAAATTTGGACATGGGTATTGATTTACAGTTACAATGTTATTAAAATGAATAGGCATGTTAATGCCTAATTATTTATTTGTGACTTGATGTTTCTTAGCCACGGTCACAAGACAAAGTCACGATTACACACAGTTCCCGCCATGCTCCATTTACATTGCGTTATATACCTATTATACATACACAGTTTAGTAAATCTGGTACAATATATTACGAGAAACGGAAATTACCGGTTCTGAAACGATAAAGTATTCTTGCGATGATTGACTGAGATTTATAACTATATCATATCCGCGTTAGGCTTAAGGACTGGGATTTTTCTTGCAAGTTTAATGCACTAATCTTTTAGTGGTAACAGTAACTATTTCGGTTTCAAATATAATTTAGCTGTTCAACTCATTTGACTATTATTAAAACAAATACAAAAACTGGGTATCCTACCTATAATATTCGGGCCATTGTGAGTAAATTACGTGTAGTAAATAGTTAGTGGTCAAGTAGTGTATACTCTACTAGAAGAGATATTGATAGTTTTAAAAACAATTCGAAGTCTTTGAAGAGTAATACAAAGGTACTTGGTACCTGCTAAAGTAGTAGTATAGACTCAAGAGAGGAAGAACTCAAAGATGCGAGGATGGCAAGTTGGTAAAACAGAATTTCAGTATTTAAAGTTAAGCAATAATGACAGCTTAGTATGATGGATGGGTGACGTGGTACGTATAGCTGTAGGAGTTGAACACAGGAGTGGGCTGTTTTTTTTTATCTCATCATACTTTGCAGAATACTTTCTGCAGAGAATTAGAACATATTTTCTGCAGAGAATTAGAACATATTTTCTGCAAAAAAAATTCTGCGTGAGATTTTCTGTAGAGAAAGTGTTCCAATTTTCTGCAGAGATGTGCGTGGACTTCTCTGCAGAATTCTGCAGACCACTTCCATACGGAGTGTGCTGATTGGAATATTCTAATTTTGATTCAGTTAATAATTCAATTTACTATAAGCCGCCTTTTTAACGCTTGCTCGTAGTGAGGCTTCTGTTCAACCACCTTACAGGCTAAGCATGATAAACTTGAAGTCTGCTTAAAGTTCTACTCAGTTATTTCAGATTAGTACCGTAAAGTCAAATAGGACAAAACTCAAAGCATAGGTAGCTTCAGTCAACCGTTCCGTTGACTATAACCTGTCCTTTTTTCTCTGGTTTTGATTCCTTTCTTCCCTCCCTTTCGTCTATTTTCCTTCCTTTGCTCCCCTTCCTTCCCTCCTTTTTCTCTCCTTTCTTCCCTCCTTTTTCTCTCCTTTCTTCCCTCCTATTTCTCCCCTTTCTTCCCTCCCTTTTATCCTCTTTCTTCCCTCCTTTTTTTCCTCACCTTTTTCTCTTTCTTCTTTCCTTTTTCTCCCCTTTCTTCCCTCCTTTTTTTCTCCGCTTTTTTCTTTCCTTTTTCTCCCGTTTTTTCCATCCTTTTTCTCCCCTTCCTTCCTTTCTTTTCCTCCCTTTTCTTCCCTCCCTTCTTTCTTCCTTCCTTCTGTTTCCTCCCCTTTCTTACCTCGTTTTTCTCCCATCCGTTTTCTCTTCCTTCCTTCCTTTTCCTCCCCTTTTTCCCCTCCTTTTTCTCTCTCCATTCTCCTTTTTCTTTCCTCTTTCCTCTCTCCCTTTCTTCCTCTTCCTTATCTTTCTATAACCCCCCCCCCCGCCTCATCTCCCTTTCTCTTATTACAAAACAAAAAACATATGCTACATATGGATGCTAAAAGAATTACTGAAAAGCTTCGCTCTATTCTCCTTCTTCCTTTCTTTTTCCCCCTATTTTTCGTTTTACCCTTCTTTCCCCTTTCCTTCTTTCTTCTATTATTTTTATCGAAAATTTCCTGGTAAGCTAATTATGAAATTATGAAGGATATTCCACCCGTGGGCAGCATAAGTGCTAAGTCCATTTTTCCTAATCCTACGTCGTACCTCTTACCTGGTGTTCACCCTTAAACTAATAATTGTGTTAATTTTGCTCCTTGTTTCTCGTATTATTTCAGTGAGTTCATTTCAGATCACGACAGTCAGCTACGACTATAGTAGTCATAGTAATAATTATAATTTGTAATACGTGTTTTTATTCTAATAGGAGTCAAGCGCAAGCACATGGTATGCCACCAGGTGGGTGGATGAATGGACCACAGCCTCAGATGCCTACGGGAGTCTCAATGCCTATGCGTGGTGTAAATTTGAACATGATGAACCCACATCTTCAGCAGCAAATTCCAGTAGTGCAACCGAATTTCGGAATGAATCCTCCACCAGGTTCGTAGAATTGCAACAGGGAACGTATATATATATATGTATTGGAGTTAAAGTGATATATAGGTATTGTGTTCAGTACGCTTATTACAGCAAGAATTATATTCTAACAACATGTGTTGGTTTGATTACGATGTTTTCTAGCTCCTGCGCCGGTAGTTCCAGATCCAGACCCTCCAGTTCAGAACCCACCACCGGCAGAAGATGAGGCTCCACGAGATGTTCTTGACTGGATGTACACCTTTAGTCGGGTGGCTTTAATTCTGAGCGTGGTTTACTTTTATTCAAACTTCACGAGATTTCTACTTGTCCTTGTTTTTACAGCTCTAGTCATGCTGTAAGTTGTCAACTTTCTACTCGGAAAACACTCTGACAAATTATCTAGTCTAGGTTATGGGGCCAATTAACATTTAAGAATGTTTATAGGGTTCAACGACGACCGGAACTACTTAACGGATTACGGCCTAATAACCTGGGACCAGCTCGGGCTCCGGAGGCTGCCGCTGCAGGCGTAGTCAGGTATGAGGAAGCAGAAAATATTGAGTATGTTTTTATCCGGATCGGAAGTCGGAACTTAAAATGAAGATATATCTAAACCTTGTTTAGACAAGAGAACGTTATTCCGCCACCGGCAAATGAAGCCGCTGTTGGAGACCCAATTACCCCTGAAGCTAGCCAGTCGAATGAGGCTCAGAATAGTGACGGTGACACCATAGCCAATAGTGAAGGAGCGGAGCCGTCCCCAGCTGAAGGATTAATTCCAGAGGTCCAAGCTCAACCACAGCCAAGATACAATCCTTTTGACATAACTCGGACTTTTCTCATGACATTCTTCACATCGTTGATTCCTGAGATGCATCACAACTAATCCCATGTAACCTATATAATTTATATATTCTAATTATACTTAATGTCTGCCGCAGCAGAATCGCTTCCTACCAAACTACGAAAGAACTGTTAAGTACTGCATAATACTTTCGCACTAAATGTTTAAATAAAATTATTGTCGTACTCGCTTATAGTAGTTCGTAGAACTGTGTCAGCACCAGGACTGTTCTTAAACCCGTAAATTCCATTACATTATTGGCGTCATGCAATACGGAACTTGGCACTATATCACTCCACTCTAATTAACGAAATCCAAAAATACAGGTTTGAAAAAGGTTAGTGGCATACTCAGCATGATTAGGGGTTCTTTCTGAATGCATTTTAATCGAAAAGTTGGACGAATTTAAGTATCAATACTATATGCTATGTTCCAATGCTACATCCCCTGAACTCGAAATTATAAGTAGCATTCCGATTCATACACTTTTTAAGAAATACTTAATATTTTTGGGCCCCACAAAAAATAACATCTATCCAAAATAAAAATAAAAATAGCCAAATGTTTTTTTGTTTTTTAAAAATAAAAAATCGTATAAAAAACGATTTCCTCCCAAATATTACAGAAACTTACCAATAGAAATCCGTTTAAAAAAAATTTATATTTGCAAGCAAATGGAGGGTATTGCTTTGAATAAAGGACAAATATATGTAAATAATATCGAAATCGGGCGGCAGAGAGGACGCGACTCGTGCTAAATTGGTAAGTTTCTGTAATATTTTGGCGAAAATCTATGTATTTTTTTTTTTTGGATATGATTTTTTTTGGAGAAAAAATACCTAAAATGCTTTTTTGCTGATGGTGCTTTCTAAGTCAGAATTAGACCATCTTTCTACTGATATAGATATCTGGTGCCTACGACGAAAGGTACATGCGTAATCGGGTGTTTAATCATGACCCCAACTTAAGAACCCACCAGGTACAATTTACAATTGGCTATTCCTATTTTTTTTTGGATAAATAGTATAATTTGTTGGCATCGAAAAATACAAGCCTTTACAAAATGTATTCTCAGTCAGTTATTGATTGAAAATACAAAATATTTCTAACGTCGAAACTACAAAATAAAATACATTTTGCCTATAAAGGTATTTGAAAGAAAATACGTAAATATTTAAAATACAATTCACTCGTATTACGTGTAGTTTTCCAATCCAGCAGGGAAACAAGTATAGACTGCTCCCGTTTTCTTAAAGTTGACGCCGTTATTTAAATACAATCGTTAATTGTTTATCAACTAGGCACTTTTTTCTTGCAGTATACTAGACTAGTGCTACAAGAATGAAATTGTGCGCTATGTGTATACTACATACATAATGTATACATACATATATGTATGTATGTATATAGTACTAGTACTACTACGTACGTAACTATTGCGTACTTTTCTTTGATTTATTTACACCGAAGAATATTAGTTAAGAAGTGAGATCGGTGGAAGCAATGTCCCAATATCAAAATAACAACCGCACATTGACGTATGATAATTCATAATTCTTTAGGAAATATAGTGTAGGCAAGTTGTCCCCTTTAAATTATAAATAGAATGTTAGCTCAAAGCGTAAGGTAAGAACTAACATCTCAGTCATAAATTCAACTGGAAAGAACCAGAAACGCCGGAATGAATGGCTCGTACTCCGTTCCATTTTCAGACAGGCGTTTCACGTTACGGCTGCACAAAAGGTAACCTTTTGCTTTCGAATTCAAACGAAGAACGCTCCTCCAGCTCCAGACAGACCCTGGAGCCATGGAATATAATAGAATAGAGAATCATTGATTCATTTCCCTTTGGGTCAGGCTTTATAATCTTAGGATAGACAAAAGACAAAAGCATTCACTTCTCATCCTGACTCGCCATAGCATAATAGCTTCTTAAGTTACACCCATTCATCCACCTATCTATAAATCTAGTAGGTATATACTTTTACTATAGTGTATTGTACCTATGTACATATATACTACTACCTACAACGTATTTTGACCCTTTTCAGCCTCTTGATTGCGTCAGGATCAAGAGTTGAAAGTACATGAGGGTAGTGGATGTCAATGGCTGGGATTTATTTTCCTTTTCCAAGAAACCCAAGGTTCGGACCTATCCAGATTTATCTTACTCGACTTGGAATTTATTTCAGGTCAGGTTTAGCAGTTGTATCCGCTCGTGCAACGGTAAATATGCGCGTCGGACTTTATGCTACAACTCGCATCCCATCCCCAGTTCCCCAGTCGTAGAAAAGTTGAAGAAAACCAGATCTAGACGAAGTATAAACGTAACGACGTTGGCACATTCGTGTAGCTATTGCCACTACGAAGGTTACATGGACTCTGAACTGTTAACCTTAATTGACCTAGTAGACACCTGGTATTCTTTCTCCTTCCTATAAGGTCACATAATGCGAAGTTTGTTACAATTCCATCTTAGCTGCTACTACATATAGGTACAGGATTCTTGGAAGACGACTACTTTGTGAGTCATCGTCATCAGCACTTTTATACAGCCGCAAAGCCGGTTTCCAGAGGTTGAAACCCATCGGAATCAGAACAGTCCCCATCAATGCATACTCCTTATGGACTATAAAAGTATCTACTGGCTTCTGAGGCTGAGGGGACCAACTTGATTTAAGATTTAGCATTAGTCTGGGGTAACGTTGTAACTATTACTAGTAGTAACTACAAATTAGAAGCTCGGATTGGTTGTTGCGGATAAGTGAATCAATGCAAGGGGAACGTCATGGTTTGATATGTAGCATTGTATGGGTTGGATTTGTGGGGGAATTATGCTTGATATTGGAAATACGAAGTACGTAGCGTCTCTTGTCAGCCTGCTCAGGACAGACGGAAAAACTTGAGCCTTTCTGCATAGAACATATGTTAACTACAGTAGTATGCAGTGGAAGCCGGTTTTAGTCCCTTTGGGTTGACGATGACATGAGATGAAACATGATGGCCTATATGGATGGATGGGTGGTGACTGAGGATTGAGGATGGGGTGGGAGGGAGATGTGAGATCCAGGGCTGAGCTCTGGCAGGTTGCTTTTATATTTCTCGCTCATTGAACCTCAAGAGTCAGTCAGTTTTTAGGAGTGGTACAATTCCCAGTTAGTTACTTGCTTCAATTGCTGGCTCGGCTCTGCATTTTCACTTATTCTTCACATCACTCTCTTCGGAAGTTACTAGTTTTTGGACGACTCCAAGCCGGATTCCTTGTAAGTTAAAAACAGTAGTACGAATGTATTATTTTATTATGACTTGCTTTAAAGAAAATAATTGCCGTCGTAGTTGTGCGCATACTGTACCGTTAGTCCTTACGTAAAGAGGTAATATTGAGGTTAGAAGTTAGAATTCAACCGGAAGAATTGACTGCGCTGCGGTGTCTTGGTTCATGGAGACTGTAACAATAGCTTCCCTATTCCCTATCACTAGGCTTGTCACATGAGTCCAGCGGCAGTGACCGGAAGCTTCCTGTAAATGTAATTGAAAATTGACAATGGAAACGAATAATCAAGTAGACACTACCTACTTTATATACAGGTGATACAGGTTAAGAGTAGACAGAAAATACATACATAGAATAGGTAGTCTAAATACTTAATGCGCTACTAAATGCTAAATGCACATAAACTACATATAATCTATCCAACAATCATCACCTAAACAATGCTGTGAGTCTGCATCCGGGTAAAAGTCAAGAATCTCTGTCCCTGCAGTTTTTCAGTTGCCTTACATCGAGTTTTTAATTATGTATTTGACGTCTATACTATAAATTGTCTTTTGCTCACTTGAAGGTTAAATATCTTGCGCATAACAGATCTTAAAAAGCAATAGCAGAGTTGCCCAAAACCAGATTTCAGTATTGTTGTAGCGAATTCGAATCAATGCAAGCAAACAGCATGTATGCTGTTATTCTTTCATCTCGACGCTTGGCTTGAATATGATAGCAAAAACTGAAGAAAAGAACCTACGACTTAGCTTTTTTTATTTAGTAGACTTGTTACATAGGTGCTATAGGTCAACGTCCAAACTCGTCATCATTTCCCCATTTAAATAGAAAACCTTATCTAATCTGGACGCGCTTCGACGCATGGCAAGGTATATGGATTTGGATAGTAGTATACATACAAGTGCGGGTGCTGCCATTTTCCAGTTGTACTTGACTTTCATGCTAGTGCTTACAGTTGTGGGTTTCGGGAGGGATCCAAAAGTGTGAATTCAGAAATATTATGTTCTGATAACCGGAAATCCAATTTTCCGAAGCTAAAACAACCGAAAAAAGAAACTAAGTTATTTCGAGTATTGGATTTCCATCACAAGAAAGTAGTACACTGCGGCCTGCGGCGCCACCAATTTCTTTCGTAGTGTTTGTTTAGAACATTTCCAGGGGAGTGCCGTCCCCTACCATATCCTGTAGACGCCCTTGATTGATTGATCCCCTCAGTCAAAGTAATAAAAGTTGTGGGTTTAGTATATGTAGCTATTTTGTAGTATGTGCCATATAACAACCTAAACGTGAAACCTCAAATTGGCAGCAAATGCTGACTCTCCCAATGATCTCCCAATAATAATGATAGCCGTGAAAAGTGGGATCCATCCAGAACAAACTGGTAAATAACAATGGATGGTTAATGATAATGATGCAGCCTTATATGCATACATAGTATCGACTATTCATGCAGACAATGTTGTTTAGTCTAACTTGGTACTTTGCAGCTGGAAGTTGAAATAATTTGATCTATTCTAGTATTTGCTCGCTCGCATTCGAAAATGGGCGTCTTTTTATGAGGCCAACAACAGGCCAATATGTAGCATAGCATGATTCATGCGTAATAATTTGC
Source organism: Hypogastrura burkilli (assembly GCA_034696285.1). Lineage (NCBI taxonomy): Eukaryota > Metazoa > Arthropoda > Collembola > Poduromorpha > Hypogastruridae > Hypogastrura > Hypogastrura burkilli. The sequence continues at coordinate 8,348 of JAQFZY010000958.1, forward strand.
ACTGGTGATGCGGATTTTTTCCTCCAGTCGATTTCCTCTCTCTCTTCGACCTGTTATCAGATAAAATGTAACAAAGATCTTGTGCAGCAGAGCTGTACATAGCTCTGAGCACGAATACATTACATAAACATGCATAATTTAAAAATACAACTTCTTGGAAGACTACAACTCCATAATTGTAGTCTGAGCGAATGACCGAGACCTTAGATATGACTTTACAGTTCCACGACTGGAAATCTGAATTTGAGTCGGTACAGGTACCTAAGTAATATAACTTTCTACTGTATAATCGCCATACCGTATGAATGGGACAGCAATCATAATATACCTACTCCGCAACTCGAGCAAATTAATAAATAAGGTTTTGTATGAACTTTGAGCTGTGTAGCCGTTTTAGGCTTATAGTTTTAAGTTACAGAATTCGTTCCAGTTACACCAAAATGTTCGTGGCGGATGGTAAGCGTACACTGGGATACGCTCGCATTTCCTGATAATAGCTAAAAAAAAGGAAGGGAACGCCTGCGTCCACAAGATTTCGTTATTTTCCTGTTGAAACGGCTCCTTGACATTTGCGTGACGCGGATGTCAAGTTAAGATTTAAGTTATGACACGTTATGATTTACTCATCCCTGATGCCTTTTTCCACAGGGAGTTAAGATTTTTACGGAAGGAAAGACCATGGGATCGACAACATTTGAGGAACCAATACGTATTATATCCAGTAATACACAACCAATAATGAAGACTATGGCCATTGAGCTAATCAAGGAGAAGGTATGACACTTGTCGCTGAGTCTGGGACATTTGCTTAAACGACTCAATTCCTAATCTTTATCGCGTATAAATACCAAATTCAATATATCACTTTGTAATTCAGAATCCTGAAGAGGCTTTCTTCGTATGCAATCTCGGAAACATAATTAAGAAGCATGAGGAGTGGAAGGCAATTCTGCCCCGTGTCAAGCCATTCTATGGTAAGCCTATAAACTCTATACTAGATAAATGTAATCTTTGGGAAAGATATAAGACGAGAATGAGGCACCAAGTTAGCCGCCTCTGTCACACATGCGTTTACCTTGATCTTGAGTCTAAGTTCTAAATCTTTCCCAACATTTTCAGCTGTTAAATGCAACGACGATGAGATCATTCTGAGGATCCTGGCTGGTCTTGGAACTGGTTTTGACTGCGCTTCCAAGGCAAGTCCCTCCTCAGAATCTCTCTAAACTTATCCGATCCCAGGAGTCCACTGGGCCCGCCCACTGCCCCTTACCAGTTCCAGCCTGTGCTCAGTTCTGTTCTTCCCTGCTCTTATTAGGGAGAAATGGCCAAGGTCCTTGGGATCGGCGTGAACCCCGACAACATCATCTTCGCAAATCCAGCCAAGCAGGCCTCTCACATTCGTGCGGCTGAAGACTTTGACGTAACCACCATGACGTTTGACAATGAGAATGAGTTGCATAAGATCAAACAACTTCACCCCAATGCCAGGTAAAATCATGGGGATTTCGAGAGGGAGCAATTTTCACCTGCACAACTCATGATCTAGTAATGTAATAAACGTTGAAATATACAATTGAATTAAACTCCTGCTCAGACTCGTGATCCGCATCCGCTGCGACGCTGAGAAGGCTCAATGCCAGTTGGGAATGAAGTTCGGAGTCTTGGTTGATGATGCTCCGGCTCTGATCACGACTGCCAAAGACCTTGGCCTCGACGTTATTGGCGTCAGCTTCCACGTTGGCTCAGGATGCATGGACCCGCCCGTATTCCATCGGGCCATTGCTTCTGCTGATTGGCTCTTCAGCATCGCTCGAGAAATTGGTTATGATTTTACTCTACTGGATATTGGTGGTGGATTTCCAGGAAATACTGGAACTAGCATTTCCGAGGTCAGTAAGCTTACCAGTACCTTTCCTCTGCTAATTAGTCACCGTTTAGCTACAATAGTACACTCTTTTGTTCCCAGATTGGAAATGTTGTGAATGCATCAATCGATCAGTTCTTCCCGGAGGGCTGTGGTGTGGAAATAATTGCAGAGCCGGGCCGATTCTATGTGCGTATTTATTTGAACAAATTAGTTACTATATATTCCGGTATGCATATTTGAGCAATTAAAAAATGTTTTACATTTGATATAGGTCGCGTCCGCCTTCGCGCTGCTGACTCAGGTTCACTCTGTCCGTGCAGTGACCAGTGCCACAGGGGACCGGAGCTTCATGTACTACATCAATGATGGGGTTTATGGCAGCTTCAACTGCGTCCTGTATGATCATCAAGTTGTTCATCCACAAACTCTCAAGGTAGGCAGTCCACCCTGTTCTAAAAATAAATAAGGAAAACCAGGGCTTAGTTAACAATTACACCTTACACCATATCGCAAATGAAACGAACTATTTATCGCTATGAATAGGAGTCATCTGCTGATGACCTCCTTCCATGCTCCGTCTGGGGCCCAACTTGCGATGGTCTTGACCAAGTTTGCTCAAGCGTGTTCCTTCCAGAAATGAAAATGGGAGAATGGCTCCTCTTCAACGACATGGGTGCTTATACCATGGTGGCTGCTGGAACTTTCAATGGGTTCCCTGTGTCTAAGGTTACGTATGTGGCAACTGACAATGCATGGTAAGTTCCTGAATTAAAGTAACGGGTTAACCCAGAGCTCACGCCCAAACCTGTCCCTTAACCCGCATTTATGTGCATAGGGATGTCCTCAAAGAGTTCCTTGACCACGAAAACTTGGCGATGGACAATGTTCCTGTATTCATGAAGGCGGGGGTGGGCTGCAACCGGGACGCAGTGGGGTGGGGCATCCAAACCGTGCCCCACCCATTGAACAATGGAATGGTTAACTACGAGGAGCTTGTGACTGAACCGGAGTCAACCGAAACGTACGCTCTCGGAACCCCGTCTGGCGTCTACTTCGAGTATGCTCAGACTGATATACCAGCTCAGTAAAGAACTTTTATAATCCGTAATCTTCCCAACTTTCCTTCTCTTATGGGTAATATTCTAATTTTATTAACACAGCTCCGAAATATTTGTAGTAGGCAAATTGGCTCGACTATCAGACGGATTCAATGAGGGTTGTAATACTGTGAAAACTTTTGATTCCAATGCATTTCGAATTATTCCTTCGCTCTCAAGCAGACGAATTTCTAAGAACTTAAGTACACTATATTTATCATTTACATTAGTTTTAAATGTTCGACCTTGTAGAAGGGAACTGTGGCTCTACCTTACTAACTAGATATTTGCTGAGAACTCTTTTAATGTCTTCGTTTATTTTATGAGAACTGAAATATGGGACAAAATAAAATAAAATGAGCAAACATACGCTATACTTAAGGCCAAAGTTCTTGATATATATCATTGCATAAAAAACTAAATTATCGACAACGTTTTAAACTCTGACTGAAATAATAATATTGGAGACGATTCTAATCTAAACTGGATGAAGTTAATAATTTACAAGTTCACAACCAAAAATGATGACAGTCGGATTTGGGACTGCTTTCGTTGAATTGAAGAGTTCAATTTTAAACCTCGATTCTTCAAGCTAGGAATGCAACTGGAATGGGATCGACTGCGGACGGACTCATGTTCGCCAACTTGCCAAGTGTCATTGTTTTTTTTTCAACCACCACCGTAGCACCACAAGGCTGATACAATTATTTAAACATGCAGCTCGACAGATTCTGAAAACATTCTCCATACTCCCCAAAATTGCTGTAGGTCACTGGAGTTGAATTTTGAGTTTGAGTGAAGCTGATTAAAAGGCATAGGTATTGTCTCCGAGCATTATTCCTTATAATATAAATGAAGTATATTCATATGAGAACGTTTTAAACTCAAGTAAGGTATTTATTCGGCTCCACGTAGTTAGTACATATTTAATTTGCTAATTTATGAACCATAATTCTTCTGCTTCCAAACAAGAATTGCTGTCCAAATTTATTCACTTGGTATTTTTTTTATTTACTCAGGCCCGATAATCAGATTTGCACGTATTTGAGTAAATACTAGTTATTCACCACTTATTTTAATGTCAAATCACTTATTATTTGTTACTTTATCTCATTCACTTACTGTCAACTGCAACACAAATTATAACACAAGTGTCTTCTACATATATGTATTTCAACACACTACAACTATTTTCTAATTTCAAGGTTTTCTTATTCGGTTTGATAATTTTTATTCAATATATACACAGTACACTCGAAATTATTCACTGCATTAAATCATGCCCCTTCTCCTTACACTTTCCATACATGCATTTAATATTCATTTAAATTTTAGTGTTCAAATTGAGTCTCGGCGATTAATAACTGTCATATTAGTTCATAACTTTGTCCCTGTGGTTTCCTACAACTGAGAGTGATACAAACAAACCCTTCCTGACCCTAGACATGACACTTTGACAAATATAATTTCCCCTGAGCGTTGAAGAGTGCAATGAATTAGTATCAATAACTTGCTGAAGTAGTAAATAATAGTAGCCGAAATAAAGTCTTACTTTACTTGTAAGGAGCATAGCGAGTAGACGAGCCGTAGGGCTTGACAGCTTTCTGAGGGAGAGGGTAACTGGCGGAGGTCCATGATCCACCACGTCCATCTATTGTACGCATATAAAGGCAATATAACTTGTTAGTTGTAAGGGAATTACGGGTTACTAAAACAAATAAAATAATACGTACATTAAAAATACAAAGCAGGCATAACATATTAACATACCATCAGCTATGGGATAATAAGAGATTGGTTCAGCCGGATACTCCAAGTGTGAACTGGGTGGAGGGCTTCCTCGAGAACCACGCTCTGGTCGGGAGGATCTTAGCATACTTCGAGGCTTTTCAACGAATTCGCCGCGGGGACTCCGTCCTGACCTCCGACTGTAAGCTGGATCATCATAGAATGATTCCCTTGGCGGTGGTGCTCTCGGGGATGGTTCAGGAGAGTAGCGGCGATACTAATGAAAAAAATGATACATGAGACTTCAAAGTCCCTCTTCCGAACTAACAAGCTTCAATGAGGTATAATAAGTACAACTAACTATTTCAGTTTGAGGTGGATAATCGTAATAATGCGAAGGAGCATCCATGTAACCATCCTGTTGTGGTGGAGGCAGTAAAGCATATCCAGCGGAAGCAGGTGGACGTAAACGTCTTGTCGGCGGTGGTGGTGAGGCATTACGACGAGGAACAGGAACATGTTCCCGTATTCCATGACCAGATGGATGTGGATCTTGTTCATGTTGAATGTATGCTTGAGGAGGGCCCTCACCATTCTCAATTACCCGAACAATCCAGGGCAGAGACAACAGGTCCTTATTGTCACTTACAACTTGACGTTTGAGACAACTGATAGCATAAGAAGCCTTATGATATGCCTCTGCCGCTGGGGCCGAAACAGAAATGGTGACATGCATCTCTTCGTTCAGGTGAAAGTACTTAGGATCCCCACTTTCTCGCAATTCTTGTTCCTGATATAATTATAGTAATATATGAGATTCAAGGATGTTACTGAACTCAGATAATGCTACTAGTAAACATCTTTAGCCCTAACCTTCTCTTTATCCTTCATGACGCCTTTGCCGAGCAATACCATTTTTGTCATAGTTTCTCTCATAATGGATTTCAGGTATGCTCCACGGGGTCCAAGTATACGGCCGGCATAATTAAACTGTGAAATACAGTTAGCGTTAGTCTTAAGCACACAACACCCGCACCCTACGCTAACTGTGCAATGTACATGTGCGCACATGCATTCCTTTCCATTAACCCTGTGGATTCGTTTAACTAATTCGGACATGATACCTTCGGGAAATCTTTCGATGGTGGGAAGCACTTCACTGTTAGCGTGATTGGTGTGTCCTGATACAAATCCACATTCTGGTGAATATGATTCTGGAGATCTCCCGGTCGTTTAACGAGAGTGGAAAGTTCTGAAAATCAAAAGGAAAGTTACTCCAGACTTACATCAAACATCAAAGCTAAAAGCTGACTACAAATGGTAAGTACTGCCTATTGTTAGGCAATGTCATAGTAGTATACAGGTATGTTGAATGTCAATGCCTAGTGTGAAAGAAGCAGAAGAGCAATGCGTGTCAATGTTTGCCTTTGCCTGCGATTTATTAATCACATTCTGACATTGAAATTCAACATACTTACCTACATACTACTACATTGTCTAACACTATGCCTATTGAAGGAAAGGAAATGCAAATACATGTATGACATATCACAGACTGATTCTGAGACTACTAAGCCAAAAGAACTACTTAAGCCATTCGAGGAGAGAAACCGATTTTGATTTTTTTTAAACTATACACCTGCATGCAATATTAAATGAGTAGAACAGTTAATGAGATATTCAACTTTATTAGCCATACATCAGTATATACCGCTTAACACATTCGAGCAGAGAAACCTATGTTGATTTTTTAAAACCATACGCTGGTATGAAATACTTAAATGAGTAGAACAGTTAATGAGATATTCAATTTGATAAGCCAAACACCTGTATGTACAGCTTGATACATTCGAGTAGAGAAACCGATGTTGATTTTTAAAAACCATAAACCAGTATGCAATACTTAAATGAGTAGAACAGTTAATGAGATATTCAATTTGATAAGCCATAACCCGGTATGTACTGCTTGATACATTCGAGTAGAGAAACTGATGTTGATTTTTTTTAAACCATAGACCTGTATGCAATACTTCAGTAAGTAGAACAGTCAATGAGATATTCAACATTATAAGCCATCTACACCTAAAAGTACTGCTTAAGCCATTCGAGCAGTGAAGCCGATGTTGATATTTTAAAACCATTCAACTGTATGAAATACTTCAGTAAGTACAACAGTTAATGAGATATTCAACTTTATAAGCCATCTACACCTAAAAGTACTGCTTAAGCCATTCGAGCAGTGAAACCGATGTTGATATTTTAAAACCATTCAACTGTATGCAATACTTCAGTAAGTAGAACAGTCAATGAGATATTCAACTTTATAAGCCATCTACACCTAAAAGTACTGCTTAAGCCATCGAGCAGTGAAACCGATGTTTATATTTTAAAACCATTTAACTGTATGCAATACTTAAATGTTGCACACACACACAAATGGTGAAGCATAGATTGCTTCAGCTAGCTCTTCAGGACACACAGACAGACAGACAGACGGACAAACGGACAGACAAACCAAATCTATATACCGAATTTCCTGCGTTAATAAGGTAAGGGGACATCCATATATATCGATATCACTGCTTAGGGACTTTTGTGACCCACCTACCCTCAAGATATCAATCGATATCACACACTAAACCGATCCACCCCACATGATATCGATATCAATGCTATTTTAACTTTTCAAGATTACGGTAAAATAGAAATAAGTATACAGGTTCCTCTAAAAAGATTAAGCTGCAATTTTTACAATTTATACATTTTTACTACAACTAAAATTAAAAGCACCAACCGCTGGAGGAAGTTACATAGCTGTTTGGGTCATGCGCTCGGTAGTACCAGAGATGAATCAAATCCCACTTTCTATTGATTAAATCTCACCAGAGTGGTATATAACGGGACTGAATGTTGATGCGCTTTAATGGAATTCAAGGTGTATGTGACTTAATGAAATTTAATCTGTGTGCTATTTAATGGGTTTAATGGGATTTTAAGTTATTATCCCACTTTGTCGATTAAATTCAATCACAGTGGGTGGGATTTAATGGGAGTTAATCAGGCGCACAGTTTTTAAAGTCCTTTATTACTCATTACTTTACTCCCATCGCGTTAGGGTCCCATGATGGGACCCTAGTGGTCCCATCGACATTAAATCCCACCCAATGTTAGCTGAATCGTCTTAATAATTTATGTCGACAGATCTCAACCCTTTTAAAAATATACAAAGTCTCAAAGACTATGTGTTATTCGAGAGTGTGAAAAAGGGTAATTTGGGTTATATCGATAGCTTTTGGCTTTGCGCAGAGTGACCCACCCACACTGATATAACATGATATCAAATCGTAAACTGACCCACCCACATAACTGCTATCGATATATATGGATGCCCTCTAATAAGTGATGGAGTAGATACTAAATGTGCTTACCCTGTTGAATAAGTCGAGTAATATTTGGGAATTCCTTGGAATCGAGCGCCTCTCTCTCTCTGGTAAGTCCCTTGAAGTACTCTCCCAGCTGGTTATCAACAGGGCCGGCGTACCGCTCCCTCTCACCCCGCGCGTCCTCTTTGCTGGCCCGTTTCCGGTCACCTTTCAAGTCCTCCATTCCAGATCTAACGAACACCTGCCAAGAATAAAACTGGTAAAACGTTTAGTTTAACTTTCCGTTCGGTTATAAAACGGTCCCACTAATCGTCACCCTCCCTCACCCGCCTCACCCTCCTCCCTTCTTGAAACGTTGCCGAATGAGGGTGTGTGAGGGTGTGGGTAACTGCACCAGGAGGGTGAGGCTGAATTAGGGAGGGTGAGGCTAAATTAGGGAGGTTGAGGCTAAATTAGGGAGGTTGAGGCTAAATTAGGGAGGGTGAGGCTAAATTCGGGCGGATGAGGCTAAATTAGGGAGGGTGAAGCACAAATTAGGGAGGGCGGGGCTAAATTAGGGAGGGTGAGGCACAACTTAGGCAGGGTGAGGCACAAATAAGGGAGGGTGAGGCTAAACTAGGGAGGGTGAGGCTAAACTAGGGAGGGTGAAGCACAAATTAGGGAGGGCGAGGCTAAATTAGGGAGGGTGAGGCACAAATTATGGAGGGTGAGGCTAAATTAAGGAAGGTGAGGCACAACTTAGGGAGGGTGATGCTACATAGGGTGGGTGAGGCACAAATTAGAGAGGGTGAGGCTAAATTACGGAGGGTGAGGCACAAATTAAGGAAGGTGATGCTTCATAGGGAGGGTGATGCTAAATTATGGAGGGTGCGACACAAATTAGGGAGGGTGATGCTAAATTATTTAAGTTGCGGTACAAATTAGGGAGGGTAAGGTACAAATTCGGGAGGGTGAGACACAAATTAGGAGGGTGAGCGTTAAATATGGAGGGTGATGCACAAATTACGGAGGGTGATGCATAAATTAGAAGGGTGAGGCACAGATTATGAAAGGTAAGGTACAAATTCGGAAGGTAGAGACAAATTAGGAGGGTGAGTGTTAAATTAGGAGAGTGGGGGTTAAATTAGGAGGTTGAGGGTTAAATTAGGAGGTTGAGGGTTAAATTAGGGAGATGAGGGTTAAATTAGGAGGGCAAGGGTTAAATTAGGGGGGGGGGTTGACTGTACGTATACAACCTCACCCCTCCTAATTTGTGCTTCTCCTACCTAATCTGGGCCCATCCTTCTAATTTATGCCTGACCCTACCATATTTGTGCCTGACCCTACGATATTCGTGCCTCACCGTACATATCTGTGCCTGACCCTACCATATTCGTGCCTCACCGTACATATCTGTGCCTGACCCTACCATATTCGTGCCTCATCCTACATATTTGTGCCTCACCCTCCCTAATTCGTTCCTCACCCGCTCAAATTCAGCCTCACCCTCCCTAATTTAGCCTCGCCCTCCCTAATTCGTGCCTCACTCTCCCAAATTCGTGCCTCACCCTCCCTAATTCGTTCCTCACCCTCCCAAGTTCAGCCTCACCCTCCCTTATTTGTGCCTCACCCTCCATAATTTAGCCTCACCCTCCCTAACTTTAGCCTCACCCTCCCTAATGTAGCATCACCCTCCCTAATTTGTGCCTCACCCTTCTAGTTCAGTATCCCACAACCTCACACATCCTCATCCGGCAACGTTGCAAGGGAGGGTTAGCCGGGTGAGGGAGGGTGACGATTAGTAGGACCGTTGTAAAATGTTCCGTTTATATAAGCGTTCTTTCAAACAAATCAAAGACTAAAACTCAAGACACAATGAGCATGACTAAAACATATCATTCTATGACCAGTCAGTCGTACCACCATCAGTTATTATACTAGCCTATTAAGTATTACATTGCGTAAAACGATTAAATTAGATTGTGACCTAATTAATAATTTTAGCTAAGCATCTGCTTGGCGCAAAGCGCAGAGTGATACGTTAGCATGAGCGCTACCGTGAGAGCTATATAGGTGGAAGGGATTAGCTTGGCAGGATAAAAACAAATGAACCGCCCAACTGATTAAAATGCCTAAGCCAATCGGAAAAAATCAATGAGTAAGGAAATGCACGTTTAAGTTTAGCTGGGACTGGGACGCTGTAGTTGATAGTTGTGTGTGGATTCGTTTATTTGTGTTTTGTGGCTGTTGTGGCGGCTGAAAGGGAAAGGGAAGACTGGACACTAGGCACTATCACTAGTCACTAGTCTATATCAACAATCCACATTCCTTGGGAAAAGGGCTATAAAATGGATATAGCATGTTCTAGGGAGATAGGCATAGGGCCTACGGACGGCTCTCATTGTTAGGCGTCCTTTTTTAGTACCCTCCACACACGCTCAAGGCCCTCAATGTCCTCCGCAGACTAAAAATAGAACAATAATAATAGTAGGTTATAATTTCCAGGTGTGTATTAAAGTGAAAGTGGTGACAATTGGGCTTATTTCTCCTTTAATAGGTACTCCTCTATTATAGTTAGGTACACATTCTAATTGTACGAATTAAGAGGTATGTTGTTGTGCGGATTAGGAAATCAAATGCAAATACAATATTAACCCATATTATTTACCTTTGACTTCATCTTGATACTCAATGTCTTTGAACTTGCAGTGACAGGATTGGAGAACTGAATAGAACACGAAACGCCTCATGCCTCAGGCATCAAGTGTCATGTTCTTTTTATTGTCATCACGTCATGCGTTATCATTATCGGTTGCAGTTGTCAGTCATCACTGATCACTGTTTGGTTTTTTTGGTATGCGTATGCGGTATTAATCCCTCGGATTGGATCGGATATTGTCCAGTAGTGCCAGTAGTTATCTCAAAGCAAGATACAAGATCAAGATAAAGACACAAGAAGTGATTTATAAATTATGTAAGTTGTAGTTTCTAGTTTGTATTTGTAATATCATTTGCAGTGGAAGTTGGCAGTATGCCGTGACTGGTCAGTTGAGAATTCTAATTCAATGAATGTCTCAAATTAGAAAATTACAAGTAACGACCTCGCCTTCGGCTCGTGTCTTATACTTGCGCACGCGGCTCCGCCGCTTAGCGAGGTTGG
>JAQFZY010000959.1:0-19550 GCA_034696285.1 Hypogastrura burkilli
ACGCCCTATCTCTATAACACAGGACGAGATCAAATTTGTGCAAGCAAACGTACGACCATGGGGTCAACGGCTCTAGAATCAACTTTTTGCGTAGATTTCGAAACACCATTCTAAATATAACCTGGCGTTAAAAGGACAGCGTATAGAGAAAGGCTAGCTGAAGCAATCTATGCTTCCACGCGATGCTCCACTCAGCTAATAATGATTACATGCTGATGACCACACAGTTTCCAAACTTAATCTTTGCTTTCATGCTCCTCCACTCAGCTAATTATTACATGCTGGCCATACAGTCTATCGTTAAACGCTAATTCGGTTTCTATCAGTTAATACTGTTTATTTATAAACATTTTGCTATCCTTGATTTTGATTACAGATGCTTCAAGCCTTTATCGGATTGCTATATATTTACTTTAAATCTTGATAGCCATAAGGGCTTTAAACTTCGATACAAATGTCTAAAGCCGTGAAAGCTATTTACAGATAGGTATTTCAATCCGTGATCGGCTTGGTGGAAATACGTAAAGTCTTAATATTGCTAAACGAAATTTTAGGATGTTGGCTTCGTATAGATACTCCAAGCTCAGGGACATTTTGATTTGGCTTGGTATTAGTAATTCATGCCTTGATAACCCTGTTAGGGGCCATCCATAAACGACGTCGCCGAAAAAGCGCATTTTTTGACCCGCGCCCTTCCCCTAGTCGCTTTTCGTCGCAAATTATACTAAAGCAAGTTACTTCTGAGCAATAAGGTTTACTATTCACTCTTAACTTAGATGATAAGTATCGGCTTCAGAAAGTTTCTGTAATAATTTGGAGGAAATCTATTATTTTTTGGATGCAATTTTATATTTTTTTTAGAAATAGTACAATTGACTATTTCCATTAATTTTTGGATAGATGTTATTATTTTTTGGACCAGAAAATATTAAGTATTTTTTAAAAAAGTTTTACGAAGTACTTACAAAACGTATTTCAAACTTTCGAAACACTCAGATTTATGACTTTTCAGATCTTTTATGTAAATGCAAATTAAGCAACGTGGAGTATAACTTGTATGTATACTCGAACTATATGGAAATGCAAGTAATGAGAAGCAAAAGTAAATATTTGGCTCTCCAAAATGGAGCAATCGAAACAGTTACATTTTCCAAAATCTCTTTCGTTACTATGTCAACGGCGACATTGTCCTGTTAACCGAAACTAACAAGTCAGGCTGTAGAAATACAGTAGTTCAACTCAATATTCAGATTAGGAGTATTTCGTGTACGGTTCGTTTCTCTCTGGATTTATAATGTGTACACCTTTTGGACCCAAGCTGCTGAAAGCAGGATTTTATCATAGTAATTTTATTAGAATTTCCCCTTTCGCTCACTCTGGCTGGTTAAGTAAATAAACTGGTTTCTCTTAAAATAAATGGAAGTTGACGCGTCGTTCTAGAAAATAGTGTCTAGGTAATAGGAATAACAGGTAGATACTAGACTACTCTCATCTAACTGTTCTACTTCATCATATACATAGTTAAATTGCATACTCAAGAGGGAATATTTTCATTTTAGGAGGAGGCAGGGGCCTGACCTCATGTAGGTCTTATATTTAAAGGTAGGTAAATTTAGTTCTAGGAGATGGACAGCACAGTCGTTCTCACAATCCACTAAAGTCGTGGACAAAAATAAATAGAGTCGAGTGGGAGGATGGACTCATTTCACTTCATTACAGTATAAATAAATAGCATTAGCTCCGAACATTGATTCACAAGTAGTCTCTCGTTAAGGTTAATTACGGCTTCACATAAATCACAACTTCAAAACAACCCCTTCAAAGCAAGCCTAACTTTAGGTATCAAATTTTTTTTTCTATTCTAACTTTATTCAAATAAGGTATAAGTATTAAATGTAACGAAAGCTGATGCTATACAGTCGGTGAGACCGCAGAACAGGAGCACTATCTCTCCTTAAATAATTTAGACAAATAATTTGTAGACGTCCCCTCAAGGACTAAGTTGGCCTAATGTTTAGTAGTAGTAAATAGTTAGCTCCTCTCCAAATTGAGTGATCAGGAAAGGTAGGTACTTGAACTGAAGTAATATAATTAGTATCACCGCTTGTTCTGTAGGAGGTATTAGGCGAAGCCGAAACCCTCCGAACACTCATGGATAGCCTTCAGCATGTATGTCCGCAGCTTATCATAAGTTTCATAGGCTGGTAAGTCCAACTGATTGAAGCTGCAAGGGAATTAAAGAATGGGATTACTAGCTAGCTGAGTCACCGGATGAAAAAAAAGGCCTGGTTAGCCCATGAGGAAGTTTACCACGTATGAGCGCTTGGAAGACGATCTGTGGCGCGATCATCACGATGGATCTGGAACTTTTGGACACCATTCATTCCCTCAAGGGAACCGAATCCTTGCAGAGGCACTTTTGACGTTCCAGTCACAAACTGTAGGAACTTGGCACGATCGGCCTGATCGAATGACCTCAACGCACGCCAGAACCATTGGATCTAGTTGGATTAGAGGAGAGGGATAAGGTATCATTCATGTCATTAACGAGGACGTGATTAAAGTCCTAATAAGTATATGTAGTGCATAGTGCAGTTACCTGCAATGAGGTCAGTTGATATTTATGATACTCCGTATTGGCCTTTAAGTCTTCAATGTCAATGTTTGGCAATCCTGACACGAGAAGCTCCAATTCTTGCTCGTTGAAGATAGAAATAAGACGTTTGGGAATAATATCGTAGAATCCTTCCAGAAATGCATTTAATCTAATGAAAAGGAAAGAAGAGCAAGTGAGAATAGATCCTTTGCTAACATTTTGGAGTTGGCCTACTGCTGGACACATAAACGAATCCTTGTCTTACTGTTTTCGAATAGCTCCAGTCATTTTCATTTGGCAGACCAACCGAACATATTCTGTCTTATTGTCCTCCGAAACAGCAATATTTCGCCCATTTGGAATCAAGTCTCGTACCTCGGTAACGCCAAACTCCTGAACTTCCGTGCTAAATGTGAGATCGTAGCCCAACTCAGAAACATGATTGTCCATCAAGAAGGCCAGTCCTTGAAAGAACGTGTAGTCTTCACTCTCCATGTCGATGTGCTTCACGTACTTCCCAAGAATGTGCTTGTAGAATGAGCGAGTGAAGTAGCACTCAAGAAGCTTGTTGTCGTATATGGCTTTGGCTGTTCAGAGAAAAAGACAGTTACAACTGCTCTGCCATGTGTATTTTGCTTGTCTGTCCATTACTTACCGATCACTCGCCCCACAAATTTGAAGTAGAAGAGATGATTTGAGTTGCAATGGGAGGAGGAGTTAATCATGTAAGTAACCCGATCCCCAGGGGAAATTGTAAAGAGAGCGTACATTGGGTTGAAGATTTCACGTGAGATGATCACGTACCATTCACGTAAAAGCCCACCCGCATCTTGACCCTCCTCACCTGGAAACAAGCTCAGAGTTAGCAGTCTCTCCTAAGGAGTTTGACACGAAATCATCAACTCTAACTTACCTTCGAACACAATGTAAAATCGATTCTTCCATTCCTCGGCCGTTCGACGATGGAGCTCTCGGAATGAGTCCTCAAAGACATGGAGACGACGGACGTGAACAGCCAAATCCTCTCGCCGAACACCTTCATCCAATCTCTCGAGCTCAGTACGGAAGTACCTTCGTTTGATATCAAAGTCCAATACTCTTGTATGGTCAACCAAGACAGCAAACGGGCCGTCCGCTAAGTGGGCCGTTGACTGACGCAAGATATGATTCAAGACCGTACGGTGAGTTTCTAAGAAAAGCGGAAGAAGGTAAAGAAGAGCCAGTCATGTGACCAGCACGGAGTTAAATGATGTCCGTACCTGCAAAAGTTAAGAACTTCCTGGTATCCGGAGGGAGATTTCCTAAGTTATTCTGAGAACTGTCTAAGTAGGACGCATTGTGAGACTCGTACATTTCTCCCTCAATATGACCACCAACAAGCTCAGCCGGGACTGGAATAGGCGAGACAGGTGCTAAGTCATGTTGAAGATGGGACAGCTGAGCCTCACGGGACTCTCTTGCTGTCTTCTTTGCTTCAACTTCAATAGCAAAAGTGTGCACGAGGAAGAATGCTTCGACCGCCGGCTGCAAAAATAAGAGTAGGAGTAGAAGAAACACAGGTCATCCATCAACTACAACTGGTACAAAGTGGGAAGATTGCGTTTCTATTAAAAAAAATAAGCCTACCTGGAGGACGAGTACGGCATGATGATCTGGAGTATGACCCAGCTCTAAAAGACACTGGCTTAAAGTATCCCAGAGCTCTTCAAGACTCAGCTCACAACTGAGTCTGGGTAAAAGTCTTGTCTCGTCAATAGTTCCTTTACCTGCTTCCGAACTTTCACCCTTCTGGAAATTAATAAATGTTTAAAGTGTAACTGGAATATTGGGGTTTGGAGATATAGGCTGGCTAAACAATACAAACCTCTTCGCTTCCTACACACTTGTCGTGAAAGAGAGTGTCGCTAGTATTTGCTGAGGTGCTTGCTTGACTACTACTTGAACCTCCTTGATTTACTCCTTGGCCTGGAGTTCCTGAAGCACCCGAAGTTCCTAACGGAGATTCAGAAGTATCCATATTATCTTGATCCACATCCATCGGCTGATCCTCCATAAGGATTCCGTATGTTCTGCTAATTCTGTGCAGAATCTCACGATTCCGTTGAGATTCTGCATCATCCATACCTGCATTGCTATTGATGGATCCATCACCCAGAGCAGCACCAACCGCTGTACTAGACATCACTGGCCCCCCAATACCACCAGAACTACGCTCAGTACCTGAGCAAGGAATTCAAACTTAGCTTACTTTTAACTTTCAATTCATGCAAATCCGAATGTAATCTAGCATGAGGAACTCACCCTTCAGCTTGTGTTTTTTTATAGCTACCCGAATTAACTCTCGCAAGTTCATGATGACCCTTAAAAGTCGGAGAAAGAATGCTTGGCTTGACGTTTTCGAAGTTAATGCAGCCATGGATGGAAGCTGGAGTTCACAGGAAGTCTTAGACTTGGAACCGGTTGTGACAACAACCATTTCCTTAGTAAATCTACAATGAAGTTCACCAAGTTAGCTTTTTTTACACAAGGGAGGGCCTGAGGTATTAATAAGTCATCAAACCTGTCCAAGAGTGTTCCCCTGAAGTGCTTATCTGTGGAGTCTGTCTCAGTAGAAGTTCCAGGAACAGGCTCTTCCTCTTTTGCCAGCTCGGCTTGTACGTCGGGGTTCAATGATTTCAACTCTGTCATCAATCCACCAATATGTTTACAAACAACGGAACCTAACTCTCGCACTCCTTCAGTCAACAAGGCCAAAATCTAGAAAGAGGTAGCCAAAAGATAATCAAATGGTGTTCAGGAACGCGGGACGAGTTTATTTAGCTGACGTGAGTAAGGCATACCTTGTCTCTAGTAGTAGGTGGTCCATAGGATAAATTGAGCAAAAGAGCCGTTGCTTCTTCAAGTCCTTCCTCCGAACAACTCTTTGAGGTAATAACTTCAACGATCAATCGAAGGTGAGACTCAGAAATCAGACCAGATTCATCCACAGAACCCTCAGGCTCCTCAAGCAGAACTTTTCTTCCGTAACCAGACGTGTCTGGGATTCCAAGAGAGATCAAGGATAGCAGTCTCAACAATTTGTCAGTGAGCATCTGGCTACGCCGAATAAAAGGAAAAGCCAGCATTTTTATCAATTGCCCAAACGGTGACGCTTCAAACGTAACGGTCATCTGTGCTGGATCAATGCTTTGGGCCGTAGTGTGAGGGTTAATCTTGGCTAGGCTTTTTCCCTGCGGAATAGGAGACCATTAGAACAAATAACCAAGGTTAATTTTTATGTATTATAAGGGAAACACACTTTTTTCCCAGAGATTGAAGCATCGAGTCTGAGCAAGAAGTCCCAAAAGAGCGGATCATTCGCATCAAAGGTTTTCGTCTTTCCTGAAGATGAGCTCAACGCCCGAGCAGGCGGCTTTGACTCAGGAGTACTTGGTGGATCAGTGTTTAAGATTTTTGTTTCAGGAACTTCGGCCGAGTGAGGCAAGAACTGGTCGGGAAAGCTTTTCGCGAGATTACTTAAGACATCTAATGTATGTCTGAAAATGTACAAAAAATCGAGCTATGAATCAATACCAGGGTCCAAATTGCTCGCGTCCATTCCTATGAAATAACGTAGCGGAAGGGCCTTAGTACCTGGATATTTGACTAACAGCCTGCGCATGAATGGAAATTTGTCGCTGCTCATAACCTCCTTTTCTGTGCGTGCTGGACGTTTTATGTATTTGAAAAACGTTGGCGCTGCACCCAAGGGCAGAATCCAAGCTAATGTTCAACCATGAAGGAATCAAGTCAATGCCGGGCTTCTTGTCACCACCAATAACAGACTCCACGAACGGTTTGAAGATGAGAGTCGTAGCTGTGCTTTCGGGAGATACGAAATAAGAAACAGGCAACTGCGCCGTGCTTTCATTGCTCTTCTCCATGACCGACAATAAGGACTAGAATGGAGAACAAAGACGTACATGTAAGAAGCAACGTGAGACAGAGAAAGGGAAATGGTTCGAATAGTATGTCCTTACCTTAACTACCCACTGCCTAGTGTAATTGTGATAGCAAAGGTTACGGATGACACGGTGAAGTCTTCCTGTATTGATCTTTGAGTCATCCAGAAACAGGATAACAAGCAGACAGCTAAGTGTCTCGTAATCCACAAGCTGCTTTCCCTTCACTTTCCTATTGAACATCCGAACATTATGTTACTATTAGTAGCTACTCCGATCATAAAGGTATAAATGGAAGTTAGTGAAGTGTAACTTACACGACAAGGGAAGTGTTGGCTAGGACAGCTGGAGGTCTTGACCAACTCCCTGTCCAAGGTCCACGGTGAATATGGGCACCACTGGAACCAGCCAACCCAGCACCATATCTCGCACTCAAACGCATTCCTGCGAAAACAAAGACAGATTGAGGAGCGGGGAAGATACACAGGAGTATTTCGGGATTATGAGAAAAGTTTGTTGAGCCTTCGGGCATAAGGTTTGACTATTAGATAACTCCCACGTTAACTTTATTTCAGAATTATCAGGAGCCATACCACTGTTTCGCAAAATTGATGAAAGCGTTGTGCTCGCACTATGACTGTGTAGGAAACGATCCTGAAGGAGTTGCCGATTTCTTGTCTCCCACTCTCGGCGTAAGCTCTGTGCTTCAACCGCAAGCTCTGGAGGCAAGGCCGCAATCTGAGACTCTTCCATATCAGACAATATCTGTTTGAACATAGAATAAACGTAAGCATAAGGTCTTTGGAAAACAAGAAACAATATACTCTAGGTGGAACCTAAATTGGAGAAACTATAAAGCTTACAACTTGGCGCAGAGACGGCTGGAGGTTTCGAAAGAAAGCCTCAGCATCAAGTGGTTCATTTGGATTGCTTGTAGCTGCCACACGCCGCTGTTGCTCAATACGCTGTTGAGCCAAGACCTCTTCCTGAATGTTGAGAGGTAGGGCGGCGAGAAATTCAGGACTGACGTCCATAACATTGGTTGGAACTATCTCATTCGTTACGCTCGTCGGTCTTTCGCGAATTCTTTGATGACTAAAGGAGTTGAAACAAAACTGTTCAAGTAGTTCATCCGTTGCATTGTGCTTGGCGTAACGCTGAGCAAAGGAGAAAGTCATACCGTAAATGTTCCGCAATAACTTCCTGTCTCATTTCTTCGGGAAGTGCAGCCAAAAATGAAGGATCAACTCCGTCCGGAACTTCCATATCACCGAGAATATGTCTAAAGTCATCATTATTTTGAGCACCAGATGGTCCAGGAACAGGTTCACCTACACCCCCAACGGCCCCTTCCTCAGGTGGCAGCGGTAGTGAAAGTGGTGGAGGCGGCGGTGTTGTTTCGTTCTGCTCAATATCTTGAGGCTGAATGGGTGTCAGCGGTAGCGGGGGGACCTCTGCTCCTTGTTCTTGTTGCGATGCTGGTGACGCAAAATAAGAGCAAGTTTAGAATTAGTACAACTCCACTTAATAAACTCATTTAATAATCACAGCCGGCACGATGCTTACAAAATCCGAGTCTGCCGAGGCGTTGGTCAAATGCATCCAACTCTTCGTTTGATTCCAAACCAGCTGCGGCTCTCTCGCGATCATCATCAAAGTCGGACGGCAACATGTCTGGTGGATCTGTCGCATCAATTCGTGGGGTCCCAGCTTGAGCTGCCTGAAATTCACACAGTAACATAGATTACAGCACTACTGATCTCAACTCTCACTCTTATTCTCTGCCCGAATTCGAGTAGAGCTTACAAGACGTTGGGCTTCATCGCGGAGACGGTTTTCAAGCAAATCCCTCTCAAACTCGTATCTTTCTAATCGAAGGAGACTCTGAAGTCTTCTAACTTCACGCCGAACTTGGGACTCAGGGCCACGTGGCTGGGCCGGAACAGTTAACGCTGCGTCCTCTCCCCCAAGAGGATCCGGCTCAGCCATGATGGGTACGCCATCCTCGCCTACAATTTCATCTAATGGTGGAGGAATTGGGCCCTCGTATAGGGCTGAATTAAGGTCTTCTCTTGGATCTGACAAAAACAATATTATGAATAGACGTGGTCCAGATACTAGAAGCTCAAGCGTATTAGGATGGCAAATGATAAATAGCATCCCAATCTACTCCAGACGCAGCCTGGTTAGGCAAATCAAAATAAAACATACGCGTTAAGTTCAAGCGTTCATGGGGAGAATAAATAAAAAGAAAATGTATTTTTTGGGGGCAACCGTGCTAAGTTTTCCTAATTTATATTGGAAACAGAGTAATAGTGTCATCCTCAATATGTTCACAAGGTTAAGAAAACGGCTGCTTGCAGGTGGAAGGAAGCGTTCAGAAACTATCCAATTGTACATGACAGCAAATGAGCGCCCAGAGTAAGCCTCAAAAGCCATAATCAACGGATAAAATTAAGATCGTTCACGTTGACAAACATACCAATCACTGTATTACTCTCACTCTTCTTCTTCGCTTCTTCAGCATCCTTGACTCTTTTTTCACGTCGAGCTTTGAATACTTGCTCTCGCTCTTCTTCAACAGTTTCGACTATAGCTCGTTTGATACCTTAGAAAATAATATGTTCCATAAGTTATTAGTTAACAGTACACTATTAGTCCGCAGGCGCTAAACGACCGCCCAACAACGAACTCGTGCAATTGACGACAACGTAATTGTGAAGAGTAGCCGTACCAACAATGCAATCATGCATAGACTCGCCATCCAAAACCTTGGCTTCTTCACACCACCAATGCAAGGCAGTATAATTGGAAAGGCTACCAGTTCCAGGGGGTCCAGTCCGATGCACTTGTTCCTGTAAAGACCAATTTTAACACTGATAATCGACGACATATTCCAACATCAATATGGGTAGATAAATCGTCCAGAGCTGAACTCACCCCAGCGGCATCCATCACCAGCAGACGAGCATCACGAATTCCATGATGGTTTAATGCCTGGCCGGTAGTCAACTGGATTACATCCTGAGCTGTGGAAGGTCCAAGAAGTCTAGACACATGGGACAAATAGTGAAGTCAGCATGAAGTCAAGTGTCAATGGCGCATGTAACGTATATCAAGCTGTCAAGTGTCAATGGTGCATGTAACGAATATCAAGCTGTCAAGTGTCAATGGTGCATGTAACGTATATCAAGCTGTAAAGTGTCAATGGTGCATGTAACCTGTAACCTATATCAAGCTATCAAGTGTCAATGGTGCATGTAAGGTATATCAAGCTCACCTTTGCAGAATAGCTGGCGGGGGAGGATGTCTAGGGTTAATATACTGGATGTACTGATATCGTCTTTGTCTACCGGTACGATGACCGCGTGTTGTGACAGTTCCAGTAACAGGAGGATCTGCCATTGGTGGCTGAAGCAATGGATGGTTCAACCGCAGGCCGACTACACAAAATCCCGAGTTGAAAAATAGTGGATTACAAAACTGCCTAAATATAAAATAGCCGAGTCATGTATGTACCGTTTGAATGTTCACTCATGAGGGGATCATCGAAGAGACCCACGTTCAAATTATAATTCGCATTATTCGTGAAGAAGATCGGCGCGGCTTCAGGCTCTATTCCAGTTCCATATTGAACCATTAACATTTCATCATCCCTTTCCATTGGAGGAAAACGAATAAATCCCTCCTCGTAAGCGCGCTGAGTCTCATCATAGTTGGACCCTGCATCGTCATCTTCTTCATCATCTTCATCTTCGTCATCATCCTCGTCTTCATCGTCGTCCCCTGCTAAAACAAAATCAGATTCGAAGACGGTTTAACTGCACAACTGAACCGAACAATAGTATACACCAAATCTTTCACCTTCTCCTGGCTCCTCATCTTCATCTTCGTCTGAAGAGTCCTCCGACATCGACGAGTCACTGGAATCATTGTGATCATGGGTTCTGTCGTATTCTTCAGGTATTATCCTTGGACCCTCAGCTTGCTCAGTATCCATAAGGCTGTTCTGTGATTCACTGAGTCCCGGATCGTCACCATGAGTATTATCTCTGTAGGTTACAAGTATTGTGTAAGTAAATATTTAGTGATAATGACGGTAGCGGCCTGATTTACGCAATATGCTTGTACCTTTCAAGGAGTTGATCCATAATCTCTTCAAGAGCTTCTTCATCTTGTTCTATTCTATGTTCCTGATTGTGACTATCAGAAATCGGATCTAAGCTTTCAGCAGCAGCTGAAATATCGTGCTCCGTATTATCTGCGTCCTCAACAGTCTCCTCACCCTGAGCACGAGTTCCTTCCGAGTTGCTAGTTCCAACTAAATAGAAGATATACACGAAGGTGAACGATCAGTACTGTGTTAATAAATACCGTATTAACACTGTATAAATATCAGTGTTAACAAAGAGTTGCATATAGTAGCTAGACATAACAATAAACGTACTTGTATGTGTATTGTTAACTGAGTCTTGCTGAGTTGACTCTGATTTCTGTTTAGGACGCGGTGGGTTCGGTTGCACGGGCAAGTTTACAATGCGAGAAATTAACTCCAAGGCTTTCAGTGTTGCATTTATTGTAGGTGCAATCCATTTGCTTGTCAAGTCAACGTGATGGGCAACACGTGCCAAGTCTGTGACGACATTTTTTCGAACCAACAGTCGAACCACGTGGTTCAGGCTAATGTAAAAAAAAGTTTTAGAGTTAGGTCAGTAAAGTTGCTCGTGTCGAGCAGCTGGACAATTTTTAACTCACTAGAATGCGTACGCTATGCTGAGGATAAATTGGGGTTGGGCAAAATATAACCACGAATTATGACTTTCTAATTATGGTACTCACGTGAGATGTGTTGGCTTCACAGGCACAAACTGCATTAAAGGCGACGCAGGACATGTTTCGATCATGTATGAAATCAAATTGGTCAAATACTGGAGTTTGAGGTGTTTCTCTTGAGATTCACGTCTGTTCAGAAGGCGCTGTAATGCGGCTTTTACCTAATTAGTACATATTAAACAGATTTAGGTTAGCCGGTTGAGCTTGCCGAACTATAAACAATATCAGTATCTTGCGTACTTCTGTGATAACAATGGCTTGGGCGTCTGGAAGATGATTACATCCAGCCATTGCAGCTAACAAATCCCTCAAAATTGTGTTTGAATCCTTTGCTCCTAGGTATTGGTTAACAGGTCCCAAGCGATCCAGCAAATAAGCAAGAGCAGTGCAATCCTATATAAAAACAAACAAGTATAGTCAACAGGAGCTAAATATGACTACCGCTCAATATGAACATGTAATTACCTCTGGAACACTTTCACATGACCCTCCTTGGAAGCAGTACTCGGCAATTATCTTACAGGAGTATGAGTAAGAGTGAACTGACTCGGCCAGAAGTTGCAATATAGCTGACTTAGGAATAAGCGGCTTAATGGGCTTTAATTTTTCATTGGCGTCATTTTTGGCAGTCTTCGCATTTACTGTGGACGCAGACGATGAAGAGGAATCCAATTCCATCTAGTATAAATACATATATAAGGAATTGGTACCCTTTGCCGTTCACCACTAATTGCTGCAGTAGTTAACCTGTTCAAATGGATCTCCTACTGGAAGATAACCCGAACCGGGAACTCGGCTGAATTTTGGAGGTGGTGGGGAATCCTGGCATAAATATTTACAGCTTTAGTATGTCCATCCAGGTCTCGTGCACAATAATTAATCGCATTCAACAGAGAATGATTGGGACTTGGGAATTGTGATAGTACTTTTCCACGAAGAAATACGGACTTAATATATATAATTGTCGAAACAAATCTAGTATGTCCTTCAACGATACCTGTTTTTTTCCAGTGCTGTCGTCCTCCTTATCATGAAAACGAAGGGCCAACGCGACCAGTAACTGGTGGACGACTTCTCGTGCACAGTCACCCATAAAGGTTTTAAAATTCTCTGGTTTACACGATACAGGCTTCACAATTAATCTCATGTCCTCATCAACTGCGAAAAAACGAAGATTAAGGTTATTGGTAACAATTGTACTCGAGCACAGGATGGATCACTGAAAGAGGATTATGAGTTACTAACGTCTCGTCCTACCCTGAATTCCTCTTCGAGTGACGAAGTTGATATCTACACGTAATACTTCTTTGGCGACATCAACAAATAAGTCCGGAGCTCGGCAGGCTACAGGAGCCAAGACCCTGAGCAAGTAATGCAGTTCTTTGCAAGTTGAGGCACTCGCAGCACATGCCTTTTCGCGGATCATCTGTTTAGAGATATCAAACATCAATTGTGTTGATGGGCTAGATTATCGTATCAGATGAGGCTGCTTATTTAAAAAAGAATAACGTATTCAGTGATAAACACTTAATTCACCTAGGAGACCCATAGTACTTAGTATAGTACAGAATATATTAGTGCTGCTCTGCTCACATTAATCTCAAATGAATAATAATGCATGAGCCACACATTATATCTAACTATACGCATCTTTAAGGTAAGTAATTAAGGAGTCGTCAAAAGTACTGGAACTGTAGAAGCAGAAAGCATAAGAATTATATCACTTATGTTCAACTCTAATCCGCCACATAAGTGATCTCCTTCTCAAAACTAACACTTATAATCTCATTAAGCACGAAAGTGCTATGAGCTATATAGTTCAGATTTTTACCTTCTCAATTGCAAACCGAAGGCAGGCAGGATCTTCCATAACGTGACGCATAATTAAGTTTGCAAGTGGAAGAAACCCACTGAAATGACTTGTCATCCGCAGGTCTAGAAGAGCCTTAATTCCTCCCAGCTGAGCAAAGATTGTTGCAACTTCATGGTCTCTTGTAAGACGAAGGCACAATCTCATCACAGCATGAAGAGTATCATTTTCCACAGGCAGACCAATGAACCCAACACAGGACCTGAAAAATTCATATAAATACGTTAAAGCGTTCTTATAGTTGTCTACACTTCGTTCGATCCAGTAATTACAACTGACAACTGCTTCTTTTCTCATGACAATACTGCGTAAATTTTAAGTAACCTAAAGTAAAAAAATATTTTGAATGAGGATACCTGATCAATTCACGTTTGTGATCCTGCGTCAGGCCTTGCAGAACAATAATTTCTTTTTGAATAACTGGAACCTCTTCGCCTTCCTCTACTTCCATCTTTTCCGGCTGCTTTCCCGCCGGTTTGACTCGCCGACCACCTGGAGGAGGAATATAATCTGATACTGGCCGTGT
The DNA here is from genome assembly GCA_034696285.1 of Hypogastrura burkilli. Taxonomy (NCBI): domain Eukaryota; kingdom Metazoa; phylum Arthropoda; class Collembola; order Poduromorpha; family Hypogastruridae; genus Hypogastrura; species Hypogastrura burkilli. The sequence goes on from JAQFZY010000959.1 coordinate 13,767, forward strand.
AGGAGGAATAACACGATCATTCTGTGGTACACGGATGTTCATTCCCATTTGTTCATCTATGCCTTCAGCTGCTGAGTGTGCGTCTCGCCCATACAACGGACGCCGACTGAAGAGCTGCAACGTTCGGTTAAAAACTTTGTATACAGACGGATTCTCAGATGACTGCGGATCCTTTTCTGATTTATTGTTCTTAAGCCAAAGAGTAATAGGACGACGGTTGCTGGTCTCTTCGTTCAGCTGAATCATGGCACTAAAATTTATCACATAGCGCCGACGACCAGCACTTATACGAATAGATCCTTCTCCTTCCCAGAAAGCTTTATCGATAATCATATTATTCTGAGTTGAGTATCCACACCATTTCCCAGAGTTAATGTCAAACCACTTCCAAACATGGTCAGTTTCCTAATCAAACACAAAACAACTTTGACAATTTCATAAGGGGCACAGAAAGCTGGACTGATTGAAACGGAGTATTGGTACTAACAAGTGCTCTGACGAGCTCTTGCGTGCAGCCCTACGTGCTACACGGATTGATGACTCACAATCGTGAAACGAATCACAACCGTGAAACGAATCACAACCGTGAAACGAATCACAATAGTGAAGCGAATCACAACAATGAAACAAATTCCAACAGTTAAATGATTCACAACAGGGAAACGAATCACAACATTGAAACGAATCACAATTTCGTTTAATGCATTTAAATTTGTGTTTAAATTTATAAAGTGTCGAAAAAGATTGATTAGATGTACTTCGGTGCATCCGAAACCGATCCTAACTAAACTTGACCTTGGGCGACCATTGCGGGTTACCCCGGGGTCGTGGGGTCACCGCACTCTGCGGAATTTCTTGAAATTTTTCGCCATTTCCAACTGAGTACGTTTTCTGACGTGAAATGGTTCTATTATAAATAAGAGTATGTTTAAACATGTAAATATTAAGCCAAAACCGTAGAATAGCAGGTAATTTTGAAAAAACAAGGCATTTCGGTTTTGGCAGGTTTTACATCAAATTGGTGACCTTTGGGAATTTAATCCAGTCAGCCATGCTTAGGCGAAGCGAATAAAAAAAGAATTACCAAAATCCGATTATATTTGACCCAGATATTCATGATATTCGGTTGTTCGGGGTCAAGTTTAAAGGTCAATATCTCGTCCGGATATTGCAGCAAAAGTAATCCCGGTAAAATTAAGGGGCGATTCATATGTGAGTTAAGAAAACTGGAATAAGTATATACTTAGTGTGCTTTTCTTTGGCGATTTTGTGCAGAATAAGTTCATTTAAAGTATATGCTTGTTTTGTTGTCACGATTTTGGAGGTCATCAGGGTTAAATGTATATTAATAAATCATAGCGTAATTGAAAAAGTCTAGCTTAGTATATTCAATCTAATTGCTGTTAATCGCTTTTTAATTTTAATTTAATTATTTTTGCTACTTTAACCCGCCATAGCTTTCTTCTGACACCAGTTATGGAAATTCTGCCTTCTGTCTCTTAAAGTATGACTAGATACCTTTGATTTTATTAAAGTTTCAGCCGCATTCATATCCGCGCGAGATATTGACCTCTAAACTTGACCCCGAAAAACCGAAAATCGTGAATATCTGGGTCAAATATAATCGGATTTTGATAATTCTTTTTCTATTCGCTTGACCTAAGCATGGCTGACTGGATTAAATTCCCAAAGGTCACCAATTTGCTGCAAAACCCGATAAAGCCGAAATTCCCCGTTTTTTCACAGTTACCAGGTATTCTACGCTTTCGGCTTAATATTTACATGTTTAAATATATTCATATTTATACTTTTTATAGTAGAACCATTTCATGCCAGAAAACGTCCTCAGTTGTTGGAAATGGCCAAAAATTACAATAAATTTTGCAGCGTGTACCGATAGGCCGGAAAATTGGTTACTCACATGTATTCATGCTCCCCAGGCATGTATGATCATATTGATATATCACACGACATTTGGTTGGCTTGACGCATATCATGTTATCAATGTCATGTGACATGTCAAATTGATCATACGGGCCTGGGGAGCGTGATTACATGTGAGAAGCCAGTTTTCCGACCTACCAGTTACCCCATGGCGCCGGGGTGGCCCGCAAGGGTAACCCAAGGTCAACTTAAGTTAGCATTAGTTTCGGATACACTAAAGTGAACCTAATAAATGTTTTTCATAACTTTTTAAAAATTCGTTTAATAGGCGAGAGATTTTAAATACTTTTTTTTAAATTGATTTATTTTACTTTTATTATTCGTTTCACTGTAGTGATTCCTCATTCCGTGTGGCACATAGGGGTACATGAATGAACAATTTTCACTTATTCGTTTCACTTTTACGATTCGCAACACTGTTCATTTCACTGTTGTTAATCTTTTAACGGTAGTGATTCGTCATTCCGTGTTTCACGTAGGGCGACACACAAGAGCTCATCAGAGCACTTGTAAGATATTAATTAATATGATTGAATTCTTACCGCAGCTAATACTGCCTTCCTACGAGATGAAATGGCAGCCTTTTCATACAAGTCGACTAGTAGTACAAGAGGTGCCAACCACATTGGTGTAGGGGCCTCCGGTGAGAATCCGTTTTCAATGTTCTGCACGAGTGCAACTTGGAACAGCTGTATAAGTTGAACGGCGGGGTCAATGATTTCCCACTTTTCAAGCATTGCAGAGCACGTTGTCTTGACTTCCTACAGTGCAGCATTATTAAGAATTAAAATACAGAATTAACCCGAGTACAGCTGCAGGTCATGGTCATACACAGAACCATACGGTACAGAATACAGAATAGCACCAGGGTTTTGCGATCTTCAATACTTTACTTACTTCGAATATTAGGCTGAACAGATGAACTCTGATACAAACACGTGGAGCTACAGCTGCGTTCACCAAATCGTGCACCAGAGAGTCACTTGATTTTGTATCTTCAAAGAGACCTCGCAAATCCGTCGAGATCTGAGGAAGGAATAGATTATTTAACTTAGGACGAGAACTACACGCAATACCACTAAACTCATTAGATGAATTACCTGTTCGAGGAGAGAATCAATCATCCTCCCCATCCAGTCTGTGCCATTCCGGTTCCCAACGGCCACTAGAAGGTCGCAAACTCTATATACACATTCAGGCACTTGATCAGCCATATCCAGACAGTGTTCGAAAATGGTTCCAGTGAACTCCTCAATTTCTCCCGACGTAAGTTTTTCATACTTCTGAATAAGTTAAAGTGGTAAATATCATTATAGATTGATAAAGTAAATTTTTTTCTTAAATGTGAAAATAGTTACCAGCTAACGAATATACATTAATCTACTTACCACCTTGTCTTGTTCTTCGGATACTGCTTTATTTACTACTTTTTCACTTGGTTCTGAGAGAGACATAGCAATTGCGCGAAGGATTTCATCATCACCAAAATCTACACTCCATCTCATTAGCTAAATCAAACAGGTCATATTTTTAAAGTACGATTAGGATTAGATATTTGGGATACAGGTACACATGTAACAACTAAAATTCAACCGCTCACCGGAGCTCCAGAATTTCTCATTCTGCCAAGGGCACGTGCTTGAACAGAACTACCAGCAGGGGTTGTTCCTGCACTTCCAGTATTGTTTAACAGATAGTCCGTCGCTTGGTGCAGATTTGAAGTTGAAATAAGCGCCTCGATACATAAATTCAAGGAAAATCCCATGTCCATAAGCTGTTGTAAGTGATCGTTGTCTACTCCGAGAGCCGCGGCCGCCGCAGCAGCAGGAGTAGTGTGTGTGAGTCGGGATCCAGGAATATTTCCATTTGGTTCAGAGGGCTGACTAATAGGTGCTGGGACATTAATGAGAGGAGGCACTGGTTCATCGTCGTCGCCAGCTTGTACTATTTCTACTGCTTGTGGAGCTGCTTCGTCTGCTGTAGCAGAAGGTGCCACCACTTCCAACTCCGTAGGATTGACTAGGTGATTTGGAGCGGCAACACTAGTAGTGTTTGGTAAACCTGGCTCATCGTCCACAACAACAATATCCTCCTCTCGTGGGGGGTTAGGCTCCTCATCGTCATCACTAGTTGTATCGCTGTCAAGCATGAAATCGGGCCTTCTTCCCATTCGTGCAACCCGAGGTACAGGGGGGTCAATATTTAATTCATTTAAAGTGACACTCGTAGCAGCATTTGGCCGACTTTCTTCTGCCCGAGTTGTCCCACTTGGCTTTACCTACAAATGATAGAAAAACGTTCGAAGTCACAAAAGCGAACGAAAATGAAATTATTCGGTCACTTTTATCAGGCGATCTATAAGAGGTATAGTTACGGCGTTTTTTTTTTGCATCTAGTAGGTATTTATATCCCCCAGGATGGTTTACTGGGGTTTTTGGAAATACGTCAAAATAATGGTATTATTATATTTATGGTTATTAGTTATTTTATCCTAATTTCCACATTTATTATCATAATTGGATGTTGGATGAATTCTTTTATCGTGTAGTTTGTAGTGAAACAAAAAGGAGACCTTTCACTAGATTCGTAATTAAAGCATGGTAAAATCGCCTACGGCCAGTTTCAAAACGGCGGATTTCTACTGTCCTCATATACAAACATAATTTGATAGATTTATTTTTTAGTGTACTACTCTGTAATATTAAAGCACATCTTCTATTGGATGTCTTATTCTAGAATGTTTAAACTGGCTCCAGTGAGTTTCAAAATTGCGGAATTATCTTTTCCTTATATATTTCCGCTGTAGGCGGTTTTACAATGTCTTAATAACGAATCTATCGAATGGTGTCTTTTTAGTTCACTATGAACTACTCCGTACTCCATAAAAAAATTTCATCCAATCATTTCATAAATGTAGAAATTAGGAGAAAATAACTATTAACTATACCATTTGAAACATCCATTAGCGAATTATTTGGCCGTATTTCCAAAGACAACAGCAGACCATCCTGAGGAATATAAATACTGTCCATAGACTTCTATCTTTACCGCGAGTTGTCGGAGTCCGTTACTTAAACCATGCTCAAACAGGGTAGGAACTCCTATTCAGGAGTTCAGTAAGCCGCAAGAGTGAATGCCTTTTTTTTTGTTTTGTTTGAGATTGAGCCGTCTGGCTGCTAGGCAAGCCTTCTCTGCTCTTTGCCGTCTGGTTTGTTAATTTTCGGTTTTCACTTTATCTCAACACTTCTCATCAACTAATTGAGATACATTTTATTAAGTTGCATATTTGGATTCTACAGGGAATTCTGCGTCTAACCGTATAAACAATTATTTTATACGAAAATAATAAAACAGCCTAAATGAGTTTCTGAAAAAATGCACGTCACATGTGTTTCGTATGGGACTATTCTTATTCAGTCCCATAAGAAACACATGTGATGTACTTTTTTTTAGAAATTCATTTAGGATGCTTCTTTATTTTTGTAAAAAATAATTTCTTACACGGTTAGACGCAGAAATATCTATAGATTCCCAATATGGAACTAGATACGTTATGCGTTATATCCTAATTAGTTTATTAAATATTCCGAGTTGAAGACCGAAAATTAACAAACAAGTACAACAAAAAAAAACATTCACTCTCGTGGCTTACTTTACCCTAGAGTAGGAGCTCGCACCATGTTTGTGCCCGCTTTAAGTAACGGACTCCGACAACTCGTGATGAAGACAGAAGTCTATGGACAGTAGCTACATGCTACATCCTCCGAGATAAGCTTTTCAACATGTGCTTTTTTGACCACTTTTGTGACTTTGCTTGTGGGGGGGGGGGGGGGGGGGGGG